>MPVS01000442.1:0-16538 GCA_001931775.1 Fomitopsis pinicola
CTGAAGCTCCCGTTCGCGCGATCTTTGTCCAGATGAGGAGCAGGCCACCAATTGTCAGGTATCCTCGCCCAAGACGTGGCCGATTGGCTTTAATTGAAGGATTGCAAATGAGAAAAAGCTACGGTCAGCAGCCAGGCACCAGCATCGGGGTACGGTCCAACAACCGCTTGTGAGTTGCTTGATCTCGAAATCATCAGTGTCTCGAAGAGAGGAGACAAGTGGGAGGGTATACTTACGCGAATGCGAGTAGAGCGAGATCGACTGATTATGTGAGGTGCAAAATAGCAAAACACACGCGTGCGGCGTGCCACTGGTCGCGTCAGCGCATCATCGGTGCAACGTCGTGTGTTTGATTTTCTGTCAATTCCCTCAAGTCGACCTTAACGGTCCTATATTTACCGCTCACAGAGAAGAATATCCCAAGCCGCTTCGAGTCCTAAACTTCCACCGAGTTACCTTCGCTAGCTGCCATGAACGCCACAAACACTAGTCAGCAAGCCTCGAAGCCGGTCAACGATGGCACAGAAATAGAGATGCTATAAATGTAATAAACAGCTGAACAAGTTTGGCACTCATCGTAACTCAATGACACTACCGCCACCACCTAGCTTGAACTGAAGCGGATCGGCCGCGAAGACGCAGCCATCGCCGCCTCTTTGAACACCTCGCTCAGCGTCGGGTGCGCATAGCACGTCCGCGCGACGCCTTCGAGCTCGCGCCGTACTCGACCGCAAGTGTCGCCTCGCAATCATCTCACCGGCGTTCGGGCAGATGATATGCACGCCCAAGATGCGGTCCGTCTCCGCCTCAGTGATGAATTTGACCGTGCCCTCCGTGTCGAGGTTCGTCTTCGCGCGTGAGTTCGCCTGGAAGGGGAACTTGCCCGTCTTGTACTTCACGCCCGCCTTCTTCAGCTCCTGCTCCGTCTTCCCGACCCAGGCGACCTCCGTGTGCGTGTACACCACGCTCGGGATCGCGTGGTAGTTCACGTGTCTGTGGCCGGTCTTGATATACTCGACCGCCGCGATGCCCTCCTCCTCGGCTTTGTGCGTGAGCATGGGGCCGAAGGTGACGTCACCGATGTACTCAACGCCCCGGGCAGAGATGTTGTACTGGTCATCGATGACAATGTGGCAGCGAGGGTCGACCGCAACGCCAAAGTCTTCCTGTCAGAGACTGGAAGTCACGGGGACACAATCAACGGTGACGAGCACGACGTCTGCGTCAACCTAATGCGCGAGAGTCAAATTATTCGATGTGAATATGAGTGCATATATGCGACTCACAGTCGACTCCTGCCCACCCTTGGCACCCTCAGTCGTGGGGTAGACCTTCCTGTCCCGCTTCTCGGCCCCCGTCGCCTTCGTGAGGCTTGAGCATGAACTTGACGCCCTGTTTCGCCAGGATGCGCTTGGACTGCTTGCTACAGCAGGTGTAGGAACAAGGAAAAGAAACCAAGACTCAACACACAACCATCCTATTGATACCCGCACCACCAAGGAACTTGATGACCGTGACTCTGCTCCGACGCTCCTCCAGGCGCTGCCGATAACTGCGAGCTTCTTCGGGAATTCCTTCAGCGACGGTGTACCTGTCAAAACGATGAGGGCGTGGGAGCGGGGACGATATCATCGCGGGGACCGTGTATGCGTATGCGAAGATCAAGGAGGTGGACAGGCCCGAGGGCGAGGAGGAGGCGGTTGCGCGGCGCGAAGATGACGTCAGACAGCGCCGACGCAGAGAGTATGCCGGCAACACCGACAAGGCAGCATAGAGAGGGACACAGAGAGAACACAGAACTGTCGAAGAACGCGAAGCTCGACATGCCGCACACTGAGACTGGAAGACGTCTGTTGCTCACTTGCTCAATGAGCCAATGACACGTTGTCAACGCCATCACGTGAGATTTCTTCTTCCACCTCAGTAACATCGCTTCTACCTATCCATCTCCAGCTTCACCAAACATTCCTTTTCGCGCTCACCTTCGCGTCCCGAGCAGTAAGTATGCGGCCGCTATGCATCGACATCTCGCCGGGCTTGTCCAGATGCTCGGCATCGTATCCAGATTCCAGTTCCACCCAATTGCAATGCGATGCATCCGACTCGGGCAACACCTCTAGCATCTGCACACCTGGTGTCGGGACGGCAGTAACTCCTCGCTTGATGTGCAAGAAAGGTCATGCACCTGCTCATTGATAGGCCGTTTCAGTGTGAGCTCTGCGTCACGGGCTTCGCGTGGAACCACGGCCTGAAGGGGCACTCACGCACGTACCGCCGCGGTAAGTCCGCGAAGTGCTCAATCGGGGCGGGCATGGGCAGAGAAAGGACAGTTTCGCGGAGATTGCAGAGGTCGACAAGCATGAGGGCGGGGAGCGGTGCACCGCGCGAAGATGTGGGACGAGATCGCTGCAAGCTAGATGCAGTTGTGCGCGAGCGCGGGTGGTAGCGTGCCCCGGGTGTACGCTGGCCAGTCGGGACCGGGCGACATCCCAGAAGAGGGAGCGATGCAACCTGCCTTCGTGCTGGAGGCCCAGTCGCTGGTAGTCGGACTGCCCCAGCTGCTGCATGGCTACGTAACGAAGGTCCTCGGACGCTACCATCTTGCAGAAACCATTCCCGTGCCGCCCCCCGCAGCGCGCCACAGTGCCGTTCTCTCACGCGCGCCCTCCTGCCGCACCACCAATGCTAGCGAGCATCATCGCCATGCCGGCTCATGGCGGTGGTACTGTAGCGGATCCTGCGCAGTCTGCGGTACGGGCAGACATGCCGACAGTGTGACCTTCAATGATATTTGGCGTGCTATTGGTATCCGATGAGCAGACTAGTCTATTGAGGTAGGGACTCACCCATTCAGCGGTGGCCGCGCATGCTCAGGTAGAGGCAGAAGCCACCCTCCGAGGAAGATGAAGGGACGGACGATGAAGACGACGACGGATGAGACGGTACCGCTTTATGCATTGAGTCTGAGCGATTCGTGCTCATTCCTGAGTCTAGGCCATAGCATCTCAATGGCCCTGCGTGCTCACCGTTTGTACGGCTGGTGTTTGTACTTGGGACTGCCATATCAGGCACGTCTTCAACTTCGCCCGCTGACCGAATTCGCGGTCCAGGCTACCGTAACATCATCGATGGCATGCAATGCGACGCCTTATCGTCAGTCGAAATGTACAACGATCTTTCTCGGCGGTACTTAGCGAGACTCGTCCCACCAGACATCGCTACATCGACCGCCCAGGCCACCTCATATCCCGCCCAATCCTACTCACAAATCGATCATCAAGTCTCGCCTTCCTCGTCATCGCCCACGTCCTTTGACCCCACATCGACCTCCCGCTCTCCCGCGCGCCATACACGCGAGGCTGAGCAGATAGAACCTCGCCGTCTTGCGGTTCTGCCCTCACTCTGGTACATCCTGTCCATGCCTGGTCGTGTCAATGAAGCTGACCAAAGGCAGGAAAGCCTGAGGCGTACGTACTTGGGATAGAGCGCACGCGGGGACCCGCGCGCGCCGAGAACACCTCACCGAAGAGGCGGTCGAAGTCGGTGAGGGAGTAGAACGGCACATTGAAGGAAGTTGAAAGTGCTTCCAGATAAACTCACGGCACTAGAAGAGGCGATGAAGAAGTAGGATGAGGACTGAGCGTAAGAATGGGGTACGGCGGGGGCGATGGTCGCAAGACGCGATGTGGCTGAGGCACGTGGCGCAAGGCGCTCAACCTCGGACTAGGCAACTGTACCTACCCTCTGCGCCGCCGCATAAAATCCTGTAAGATCACGCTGTGTGTTCTCGCATATAGTCACACACTGCGCCGCTGCCATAACCGTCATAGTCTCTTGCTCTTTCCCAATGATGAGCATCAACGACGATGCCAACGACAGCCATTCTCGATGATCAACCCCTGCCGTACTGCTACGGGTCCACACTGCCATCTAGCAATATCCCTGGGAAAGCAGGGCTCCTTGTCGCTCGCTGCCCATCTCGCACAAAACAGTATCGGGCCCGACTTCTCAATCGATGCAAGCAAGACGTATGCTGAGGTACAACTTGAACGCTCAGACTGCATATAACTTACCTGGATGTGCACTCATCCATAGGTTCAAATCTGAGTGGGTACCCATTGTAATGAACCCTCCACGCTCTACGACTCGCCCGACACTTCCCTGCACTCCATCATCAATTCTAATCCGTCCCTTCCTCCCTCCTCGGGTGCACAAATCGAGTTCAAGGTCCCCGTCCCCGTGAACAACTCCGAGTAGCCGACCGCCGGTGGTGACGGGGTGCACCTCCCCTTCCTCTTTGACATCCTCGTCATTCAGGAGGCCCTCTAACTCCAGGCGCGCCCTGACCTCGCACCCACAAGCCCGAGATCGTCATCGCGATGGCCGCTGCTCAAGGACGCGTGGGAGGGCGAGACCTTCACAGGCATCGTCGAGTTTGAGGACATCGTGCAGAGGTTGCAGGGAATACCAGAGATTAGGTAGGCTGTCGACGCGCTCGTACCATCCCCCAAGCGTCTCGCGGCGGTACCCAGACGACGTCGGCGTGCTCGCGACAACGTTCTTCATGAACTTTGCCAAGCGGCAGAAGGCCGAGGCGCTCTGTATCGGCACAGATGACGTGCACTTGTGGGCGACATCATCAAGTGCATGACCGTCTCGGACAGCGCTGTCAACGCCGTGTTCGCCCCGCCCGCCGGGCTCGCAGCGGGGCTGCCCCTCCTCGTCGGGATGCTCATATACGCAGCGCACTAGGCCCTCTCAGCTTGAGCTCGCCGGCACCCTCCTATCACCACACTCACTTGGATCAGCTTCAAGCGGGAGAGGTAATGGATAGCGTGGCTCGAGAGTGCAGTGCAGTGACAGACAGCAAAGATGAGGCTGGACTCACGAATGTACGAGAACAGTTCGGTGCCACGACGCTTACTATCATGGGCGAATAGCCAGATCTGGGCGAGATAGAGGGTGCGCGCAAGCATAGTGACCGGCGACGTCTCTGTCGCAGGTGGAAGCAGAAGTGAGTGACTCGGAGACTATGCATACGCGTGTTCGAGCTTGGGAGGTGCACTGACGGGTGGTGATCTATCCATCCCGGCCCAAGCTCGCCGGTATCCTCTCGTCATCGCACGCGCTATGAAAAACGCCATCGTATCATCTTGAGGCAGTCAAGGTATTGGACGGTGCAAGGACGGGACGAGGGTGCGGCGCGGGACAGGACAGTCGGTCAGCGTTGCGCAGAAAACGAGGCCGGACGACTCACGAGTGCGCGAGAATGGTCATGGATGAATCTCGGGAGGAAAGAGGCAGTGTGGAGTGCGCGCACGCAGATGGAGCAATAGACGGTAACTCGGTCGTGGCTGGAAGTACGAACAGGCAAGACTGCGCACGCGCGTATTCGAGAGGTGCACTCGCATTCTGGTCATTCCCATCCGAGCTCGCTCTTGCTATTGCATGCACGTCAAGAGGTGCCTGACGTCGTTCCAGCTTGCAGTGGCAGATATGTTTGACGGCGCACACGGGTAGGCTGGTGTGAGGTTGACACGAACAGTAGGGTGTGCGACGATGGGAGGAAGGCCGAGAAGGTATAGTCCATGCAGCGGACAGCGATAAGTAGCACAGCAGAGCAATCGCGGACTAGAGGGGACAGATAGCGTAGCAGGGAAGTCACGGTTGGGAGGGAGGAGTAGCATGGCAGAACAAGAGTTGCGGGCGGACGAGCAGCTCGTGTGCGTAGTGCGATTGCCGATCGCAAGTGAACCTAGGAAGAGAGTACATGACGGCGCTGTGCAGTCATGACCAAGTGTATTAGATCCCTGCAGTGCGCACTTAGTACCTAGTATTGGCCTGACTCAAACTTGCTGTCCGTCATCTGCGCATATACAACCGCCAAGTCGCCGAGGGAGACAGCGTCGACAACGGGAGGCAGTACTTGCCGAAGACAGAACGAAGGCAATGGAGCATTTCGGCAGCGTCGAAGAGGGAAGAGACGGCTGTAGAGAGAACAGACTGGTCGGAGAGCATCGAGGGTGTTGCGGGCAGGGAGGAGGAGGAGGAGGAGGAGGAGGAGGTATCCATTTTAGCCACTGGCCGTAGGCATGATCCTCGGCGTCTTGACAGTGACAGCGCTCATGTCTAGAGCGATGACGCGCTGTCGACACCGTCACGTGCCGCGACATGTCGTCACGGTAGTGCTGTCGGCCGTCGGAGGAGCCTGAGGCAACTAGCCCTTCTTCCAAAGATGCACGATTGTTTTGCCAGCTCGCGCGGTATCGACAGCCCCGGAATGCCAGTGCACGAAGTGCATATTAGATCACGCGACATTAGGCAAGCACTCGTCTCGTCCCTAAACTATTCAGTACTACATGAGTAAGTAGTGGTCCGAGCGGCCCCCAACCTGCCGCATATCCATATGTGATTAAACCTCTGCGCCGATACATAGTGCCTCCCCCTTCTGCAGCTGCGCGAAGGATGTAGCTACGAGCACACCAAAGTTGCCTGGGTGAGTCTTGGCAGTAGAAGGGTGCTAGGGCGGGACTCACTTGTTGACTAGTCGTGCTTGCTCTTCCGCCAAACCCTCCATCCTCCATGCACATACGTGCTCTGCGAGCTTCTCCACGAACTGCGTGGACTTTCCGCTCGGTCCCGCGTCGAGAAGTACACCCCAAATGCGCTTCAGCGCTTCCCGCATGGGTCCTTTGACGAACGCTCGAACAGCGCTCTCGTCCCCGACAGCCTGCCTAATCTCCGGTACCCCTGCAAGCTCAGTACGCGATGTCCTCAACCCTCGGTGGCAATAGCATCGAGTGGTCCCGAAACCAAGACGCAAGGAACGGCGTCGCTGAAATCTACATCAATGGGAGAAAGATGTCAACGCATGGAGCCCGCATGAGCCCAGGAAGCAAGAGCGCGTTGATTGGAATCTTAACCTATAACCAGGCAGACATACGCTCAAGATTGCTAATGCTGGGTGCAGGAATCTCAATTCTACCGGCGTGCTTGTCGACTCGTCGATGCGCTTGTGGTTGTCGTCGTTCCTCTGCCTGATAATATAGACTCCGAGACTGTGGACACTGATGAAGCCCTTGATGCTCTCGCCCTCCCGCGCGTTGGAAGAGCTGTCCGAACGCAACGACGATCTAGGTCTTGTAGCTTACGTTGGGGGTGAGGTCGGGATGCTGCTCCGAGTCGCGCAGACGGGGACGGAGCTTGGTGCACCTGGTGTGGAGTTGAGAGGATCTCTCGGAGAGGGAAGGGGAGGTGTGTGCCGCCGCCGCCGCCGGAGTGTGAGTGCCAATTTGTTGCGGGGACGGGGACTTTGGATTTGGTCTGCACGAAGTGCGCTCGGCTTCGAGGTGATGATGGAGCATAGGTACGTGTTGGTGCGTCGTACCCTTCCTGTGGCTCCAACGCGCAGCCGTTGCCGCCTCCGAGCCGCACGGAGAACACCTCGTCCAACAGGCGGTCAAATCCGGTGAGGGACTATAATGGTTCGCTAGACGCAGTCGGAATGAAGGCCCACTAACTCCCGGTTGATGCTGTGTTCAGTAGTGCCGGGGACTCACAGTACTATGACCACGAGACTTAGTAATAGGAACTGGAACCACGATACCCGTGCGATTAAGTTATGAGGAATCTCTTTGCGCAATACATAGATCCGTACGACTGCAGTATGAGCTACTCTGCGTGTCCGCGCGCCAGGCGGTTACAATTGGTCACGCTTCGTGGCCGCATAATACCCTGGTCTGTCGGTCAATCCATCGAATTTAATCATGCAGGAGTTTTCGCACATACCGAAGACCATTGTTGAAATCATCCCGCATGCCCTTTCCGAGGGAACTAAACATCCGACGTTATGAGCATGGCCTGGCCCGCAGGCGCGACTCCTGCGGAATCCCTTGAGCCACCCTCGGATTGGTCGATTCGCGCTCCCTCGTCCCCAGCTTCAGCTTCCAGAATATCATCATCGTCGTCCAGTTCCGCATCCTCCTCACGGTCGCCATCGCCGGCAAAGGCAATGGAGCCCCCTAATGACCCAATGCCCGAAGTAGTGGAGCTTGTGCCGAATGACGAAGAGTGGTATTGACCCGAATTGTTCATGCCCAGTACACTTGCCCTGCGGAGATTGAGGAAGAATCGCGAAAGAATGATGCTTGCGAAGCTGTGCGGATGAGTGCAAGATATCGAGCAGTGCAATATCTCCACTTACGACACTCTGAGGTAATTAAACCCCGCGAAGGTCTAAATTAAATATAGCATGGGTGCTCAGGACACGACGGCCGCACGGGTAATCTGAGAGCTTGCTGAGGTAACTGACCGTGGTCATATCACATACAATCTCGAGGATACTGAATGTTACGAGCAGCCTGGTAAGCAGTGAGTCAGATGTCATGATAATATATATGGGAATGCTGATACACAACCCAAAATATATGGATCCTACAACACATATTAGTTTTGCTTCGGGCATGAGGTCAGGAGGCTATTGGGCACTGACCGTCTCTCAGCAGAATCACTGCTAACGGTGCTCGTACATTGGCGCTGCGGGCAAGCCGTACCGTGTTGTATGTCTTATGCCAGGTGACAATCAAAACAATAGCATCTGCGATGATTCCTGTTGCCAGCCCTACAGTGCTGACTGGGTTACGTTGAGGAGCTTTTCTTGGATGCATAGGAAAAGGGACAAACCACTGTAGTGAGAATAGTGCATGTGCGAGTGCAGTTTAGTAGGGATGAGCATGAGAGAGTGTGAGTAGTCCTAACATATTAGCTGAGTTGGGTGATGTGGACCAGATTGCGCAACCTAAAGGTGGGGGCACTGCAATGGCGAGTTGTGTTGCAGCCTGAAACTATTCAGCACAAGTGTGATTAGCTCCGCGTTGGGCGTGTTCAACCACATTTGACGTACAATCTCATTGGTTACCATTGCCATCGAAAGCCCGAAGACCAAAATGGAGACAGTTCGGCCCCCGCCACTGACAGCGTATACTCGCAGCGAAGCGATGACTAATTCACACTTTCTGAGTAACGTCCCAAAGCACACCATGTTCACGTAAATACACACCAGCGACAACCATCTCGTAGCATGCCATGACGGCGTAAGTGAGTGTGTCCGCCGGAATGGCACTGTTACACGGTTAGAAAGTCTCGCAGAAATCATAGGAATGCAAAAAACGTCTTACATCTATTGAAAAGCAATCAGAAGTTAGTGAAAGGGCAGTGCCTCGCAAGGTTAGGACATACATCGCAGCGCAGTGTCATCCATTGTTGAACAGCAAACAGAATAAAATATGCGACAGTGGCCACTTGCAAGGTCATGTACAATATCGAAAGACTGGTAAGTCGATAATGCCAAATGTAGCACAACTCTTGATCAAGGGTGGAACATCTTTCGTATGCATACAGGGCTAATGTCAATTTGTGAGGCATGAGCTTGCGCAGCGACACGAACACAGTGAATGCAGAGCGTACTCAGGGCGGCTACAAGGCAGTAATTGTCGATAACACTGCGAATCCGGTCATTGTCAGTGGTGATGCATTGAAGGCGACGACCCACACTGCACCCAACTCTGCAATGAGTTCTTGCATCGCGGAGTTGCTCATTGCTCGCTTGTGTCTAGAATATAAAGACTTCGCACAAGTGAAAGGGGGGCCATTCATTCTCAGTAAATCCTGCGGAGACTCACGGTGGCAGTGGGTAAGTTTGGCCGTTCGGGTCCATAGGACTATTCACCTTTTATATACAGTATGCGCTGCTGTGCAGCTGTTCGCGATAGCGACGAGCCGCTGAGGAAGCTGAGTTCATATCTCGATGTGGAGATAGACACCGCACTGAATGTATGGAAGGTCTGTTGAACGAAGATACCATCGTTTCCATCTGCCAAGGGGTACAATAGATAATCAAGAAGAAAGTAGACTCCTGCGAACTAAGCATGAGAAAGATGTGCGTGATCGGAGTGGGCTCTGCACACCTAGTACCTGGTATATCTGCAATGCATGCGTCACCCCCGCAAAAAACCGTGACTGCATCATGCTACCCGCTGATCTCCGCCAACTCAGTAGTGGGCCAGGATAGTTAGACGTGCCACATAGAACTGCTGCAGGATATCTACCAGAATTCGTAGGACGCCGCCCAACACGTGGTTGAGTTAATCACAGGCAACCACAAAAATCAGTCAGATCGGCTTTCTCAAGGACTGCAAATGAGAAACCGCTTCGGTCAGCAGGCAGACGCCAGCACTCGGGTACGCTCCAACATCCGCTTGTTGAGTATGTTGCTTCAGAGGAGACGAGTGGGAGGGTATACTTACGCAAATGGGAGTAGAGCGAAATCAACCAATCATGTCGAGGGGGTGCAAAGTTGTAGAACACACACGGTCCTCTGAATCTGATCACATCAGTGCATCCTCGGCGCAACGTTGTGCGGTTCCGGTCATTTTCCCCAAGTCGACCTCAACAGCCCTATAGAAACTTCCCATAGAGATGATTATCCCAAGCCGCTTCGGGTCCTTAACTTCCACAGAGTTACCGTCACTAGCCATGAACGCCACGAGCTATTCGTAGCAAGCCTGAAAGCGTGTCAACGATAGCAAAAAAAACAGTGATGTTATAGATATGTTAAACTGCTGAACAAGTATGGCACTCATCGTAACTCGATGACACTACCGCCACCACATAGCTTTACCCGAAGTGGATCGGTCGCGACGACGCAGCCATCTCGCTCAGCATCCTGTGCGCATGGCATGTCCGTGCGACGCGTTCCGAGCTCGCGTCGTACTCGACCGCAAGCATCGCCTCCGCAATCATCTCACCTGCGTTCAGGCCGATGATATGCACGCCCAGGATGCAATTTATCTCTGCATCAGTGACGAACTTGACCGTGCCCTCCGTGTCGAGGTTCGTCTTCGCGCGGGAGTTCGCCTGGACGGGGAACATGCGGGTGTTGTATTTCACCCCCGCCTTCCCCAGCTCCTGCTCCTGCTTCCCCAACCAGGCGACCCCCAGGTGCGTGTACACGACACTCGGGATCGCATCGTAGTTATGTGCCCGTGGCCGGTCTTGATGTACTCGACCGCCGCGATGCCCTCCTCGGCGGCGTTGTGCGCGAGCATGGGGCCGAAGGTGACGTCGCCGATTCACTTGATGCCCTGGACGGACGTGTTGTACTGGTCATCGATGACGACGCGGTCGCGGAGGTCGACCTCGACGCCGGTTTATGTCGAGGCCGAGCCTGGAGGTAATAGGGACACAACCAACGGCGACGAGCACTACGTCAGCGTCAACCTAATGCGCAGGAGTCAGATTGTTCAAGATGAATGCGAGTGCATATATGCAACTCACAGTCGACCTTCTTGCACCCTCGGTCTTGAGGTAGACCTTGCCGTCCCGCTTCTCGGCCTCCGTGACCTCCATGTTAAGCATGAACTTGACGCCCTGCTTCGTCAGGATGCGCTGGACCTGCTTGCTACAGCGAATGTAAGAACAGAGGGGGAAGTATGAAGTAGCGACGACTCTACGCACACAATTTTCTCATAGATACCTGCACCGGCAATGGCATTCAGGAGCTCGATGACAGTAACTCAGCTCCGAGGCGACTCCAGATGCTGCCGAGCTACTTCGGGAATTCCTTCAGCGACAGTGCACCTGTAAAAATAGATGGGGGCGTGGAAGTGGCGAATACAGCGTCGTGGAGAGCGTGTGTGCGTATGCGAAGATCAAGGAGGTGGACAGGCCCGAGGGCGAGGAGGAGGCGGTGCGCGGTGCGAAGATGACGTCAGACAGCGCCGACGCAGAGATTATGCCGGCAACACCGACGAGGGAACATAGAGAGGGGCGCAGAGAGAAAACAGACCTGCCGGAGAACGCAAAGCTCGACAGGCCGCACACTGCGCCTGGAAGACGTCCGTTGCATGCGAGCTCACTTCTCCGGGCCCGATGAGTCATGACACGCTGTCAACCCGCATCACGTGAGGCGACGATTCTTCTGCCTCCTCACGCGGTTGTCGACATGCGTGTAACATCGCTTCTATCCATCTCCAGCTTCACCGAGTATTCCTTTCCACCCTTACGTCGGCGTCCCGAGCAAGCGAGTGCGCGGCCGCTCTGCAAGAACTCGCTGGACCACGCTAGATGCTCCGCGAGCTCAGTGGCATCGAGGTCGGTTCCTACAACCCCACTCAACCGCAACCCCACTTATCCGACCGGAGCAACACCTCTAGTGGCACTGGTACACTAGACATTGGCACGGCAGCGTATCCCTGCAGTGCCTAGCATGCTTGACTGTGTTTGGCCAGTTGTTCTCCCTGAAGCGGCGCACTAGCGAGTGCACCTAGTTGTCGACCGGTCAGTCACTTCCAACGCGAGGTCTGCACTGCGAGCTTTGCGCAGAGCCATGACCTCATGCGGCACGCTCACCTGCACGAACCGTGCGTGTACCGCTGCGGTGGGTGCGGGACGTTCCTCAGCCTGGGTGACGCGATGAAGCGGCGCTAGGACAACTGGCGGGGGGCGAGGGCGGCAGCGCGGGGCGCCTGTGTACGCAGAGGTCGCGGAGGCAGGAAAGTCTGAGGCCCAGGACGAGGGCACCGCACGAACGCGCGGGCGGGGTGGCGGCCCAGGTGAGCACCCGCTGTACACTTAGGACAGAATGACGTCACGCGCTCGTCAACTCCCAACCTCCTGCGCCGCCGTGTGAGCTCACGCTGTCTGTCATCGCATATAATCACCCGCTGCTCGTCGCCGCGGCCGCAATAGTGTCTCGCTTTTTCCTAATCTTCAACGACGATACCAACGGCAACAGTCGACGACACCCCTGCCATACTAGTTGTTACGCCTCCTCACTGCCGTCTGGCAATATCCCCGGAAAAGCAGGGCTGCTCGTCGCTCGCTGCCCATCTCGCACAAAGCAGTATCGGGCCTGACTTCTCAAACAACAAGACGTATGCTGAGGTACGTCGCTCAGACCACATATACCTGATTGTGCACTTATCCATATAGTCAGATTTGAATGGGCACCCATCGTAATGGGCCCTTCACGCTCTACGACTCGCCAGACACGTCCCTGCAATCCATCAATAACTCTAATGATCCCTCCGCAAACCTTCCTCCTTCCTCGCGTGCACAAATCGAATCAACCAACTTCGAGTTGCCGACCGCCGGCGATGACGGTGTGCACCTCTTCCTATTGAATATCCTCTTCATTCAGAAGACCCTCCTACTCCAAGCGCGCCCCGACCTCACACCCGAGGCAAACCACAAGCCCGAGATTGCCATTGCAACGGGCCCGCTCCTCGAGGACGCGCGAGAGGGCGAGAGGATCACGGACTTCATCGGATCCAGACCACTTGAGGACATCGCCCGTACCTTGCAGGGGCACCGGATATTAGGCAGGCTGTGGGGGCAAGAGCGCTGTCGACGTGTTCGTCGAAGGACCCACGCAAGAAGAGCTAAAGGATGTGGGGCGCGCTCCTTGAGAGGGGACCGAGCGGGAAGGCCACGACGTTCGTGGAGAAGCTCTCCGAGCGCGTACGCGCGGGGAAGACGGAGTCCCTAACTGAGGAGCATGCATGGCTAGTCAACATGTGAGTCCCGCCCCAATACTCCGTGACTGTGCCCAACGTTCCACCCAGGCTGGAGCAGCAGTACCCAGGCGACGCCGGCGTACTCGCAACGACGTACTCATGAACTTCGCGGTGCTGCAGAGGGGCGAGGCGCTCTTTATCGTCGCGGAAGACGTGCACACACACCTCGAGGGCGACATCATCGAGTACATGGCCGTCTCGGACAGCGTCGTCAACGCCGTGTTCGCTCCCGCCCGCCGAGCTCGCCGCGGAGCTACCCCTCTTCATTGGGGTGCTCATGTACGTAGCGCACTAGGCCCTCTCAGCTTGGGCTCGCCGGCACCCTCTTATGACCACACACACGTGGATCAGTTTCAAGTGGCAGAGGAAATGGTTAGCGTGGCCCGAGAGTGCAGTGCAGTGACACTGGGACAGCGAAGATGAGGCCGGACTCACGAATGTGCGAGAACAGTTCGGTGCCCCGACGCTTACTATCATGGCGAGATAGAGTGTGCGCGTGAGCATAGTGACCGGCAACGTCTCTGTCACAGCTGGAAGCATAAGTGAGTGAGACTGTGCACACGCGTGTTCGAGCTGGGGAGGTGCACTGACGCGTGGTGATCTAGCCATCCCGACCCAAGCTCGCGAGCATCCTCGCGTCATCGCACGCACTACGGAAATTCGCCTTCGAATCATCTTGAGGCAGTCAAGATATTGGACGGTGCAAGGATGGGCCGAGGGTGTGGCGCGGGACAGGACGGTCGGTCAGCGTTGCGCAGAGATTGGAGTACATGCCCATAAGGGGTCGGCACTGGAAGCACCTTGAATGATGGATTGACTCGAGGAAAGAGACATAAAAACATGGTGCCGCGCTGAGCATGAATACATAGAGAGTATCGGCAACCCAGGTGCTAATACCAGTGCGGCACAATACGGTGGCAAGTTCACGACGACGCATGTGTTACAGAGATAAGTACTGAGTATTAGGTTTGGCAGAGCTCGCTTCCGAGTCAACGATGCTCATCAGAGTCATCTGTGTCATATGCCTAGTTCTCACTGGCAGGGGTCTACTTCTTTCATGATGACCTATCATCCCACTTGGATGATGCAGGCGGTGCGGTCACTGTTCAACGTTCAACAGTCAGCAGTGCCGCATCTGCTTCAGCTTCATCATGTGTCCCGGACCCAGCTTCCTCAGCGGCTCTTCGGTTTCGCGCACAGCCGCACAGCCGGCCCGCACAGCAGGGCGGTACTTTGTATAAAAGACGAGCAGTCCCGTGAACCCGAACGGCCAATCTCATTCATTTCCACTGTGAGTCTACTCAGGATTTCTGCAAAAGGATGGCCCGCCTTACTACTTAGGCATGTGTCTAGCTTTCATACAGACACAAACAAGCAATGAGCGGGGAGTCGGCTTCGCAAGAGATCATTGCCAGTCTGGGTTCGCTGTGAGTCCTCGCCTTCAATGCACCGCTGGAAATCACGCTACTCAACAACAGTATTTGCAGTGCTGAGCAAAATTACTGCCTTATAGCTGGCCTGAGTACGCTCCGCATTCACTGTGCTCGTCACGTTGCTCGAGTTGATGCTTCACATATTGATGTTAGCCCTCTATGTGTGCGACAGATGCTCCACCATTGATCAAGAAGTGCACTACATATGGCGTACTCGACTTTCCATAGTTCCTGTGTTGTACGCGGCCTTGCAAGTGACCACTATCGCATATTTTCTGCTAGTCATTCAAAAGTACATGACACCACACTGCAATAACGTATGTTCTAACTTTTGGATGCACTTTTTCCATTCATTGACTCCAATTGCATATTAATGGATGTAAGATATTCTCTGCAATGTTGTGATCACGAAACATTCTAATCACGTAACTAGTGCCTATGCTGAAGAGGTGGAGTCTACCGCCGACTCGGAAGCCGCTTTGTATGAGATGGTTGTTGCTGGTGTGTATCATGCGAACATGGTGCCCGCTTGGAAAGTACTCAGAAAATGTGAATTAGTCATCACTTCCCTACGAGTATATGCTGTCAGTGGTGGGGGCCGAGTGATCTCCATTGTGGTCTTCGGACTTTCACTGGGGGTAGTAGCATCTGACATTGTACGTTATGTGCTTCTCAACCCGCCCAATGAGAACTTGATTGAAGTTGCATTAATTAGTTTGAAGCTGCGATGTCAGCTGCCATTGTAGTGCCACCGCCTTTAGGCTGCGCAGTCGGACTAGCATCATTAGACAAAGCTCGAATGTTAGCACTCCCAATACTCTACCTTGATCATGCCTACTAAGTCATGTGCTTCTATCATTGCAGTGGTTTGTCTCATGCTCCTCATACCCAAGAGAACCTCCTTGACAAAACCTAGCCAGCACCGTAGGTCAGATGGTGAAAACCATTGCAGATGCCATTGTTGTGATTACCACCTGGCACAAGACATACCACACAGTACAAGTTGCCTGTCGAGCCAATGTACCAGCATCATTAGCAGCAATCCTGCTAAGAGATGGTCAGTATCTGATTATATTCTCCTATGGCTCCACCCAAGGCTGAGCTGATATGTTTGGTAGGGTCCATCTATTTTGGGTTGGTCATCCACATGCTCATTTATATAATAATCATGATTATAACATCCTGCTTACTACTGCTTACCAGACTGCTCACAACAGTCAACATCCTCCAGATTGTGTTTTTTTCCACTACGGTTAGTTACTCAAGCTGGCTGCCAAATAAACTGCGCGGTCATTGTGTTCTCACCATCCACAATACGCACATCATTTAGTACATCTAACATGTACCCAACGTAAGAAACAGAGTGAGAAACGTACGTTAACCATGTGAGAAACGGAGCCGGCCGGATGGTTGTTTCTGCACAATACACACGAGACGGCCGGTGTATAGATTGTCTCGTAGAAAACGAGGCGGCCGACTGTCTAATGTACTAACTGTGCAGCTAAGCAACGCACCGGCCGGGCATGCACAT
>MPVS01000443.1:0-16655 GCA_001931775.1 Fomitopsis pinicola
TCTGTTCATGGCCGTAGTAAGCACCTGCCTGACAGACCTTCCGAAGGGCCACAGATGGCGAGCGGACTGGACGAGCACAACGGGTGCGACTCGTGTGGAGATCGGGAGATGGCGTACAACAGTTTGTGGTTGCCGCCATGCACGTTCGGTCCTGCAGTTTGTCCGCGCACTTTAGCAGTAATTCAGTATCTACCTGATGAGTGCCCGCACGTCTGCATACCTCTCCCGAATTCAACATTCATTTTTGCTCAGTTTGCTCGCGGCTCGCGGCCGCATCTATCGATTACATGCGTTTCACTTTCTTACCTATCACGCCGTCAGTGTTATTTCGCGATATCAGGATGATCACTCACTTATACCGCGCCACGCTCTGCGACACCGAGCCATCCCTGCCTTATCCAATGCGACGTCACTGTCCAAATTCCACGCCTGCTGTTGCTGCTCCTTGGTGGCCCATTCCTCAGCCGTGATCCATTCCCCCTCGTCCTTGATCCAGACATGAGACGGCCTCGGGGAGAAGGACCGCGTTCGATTCAGCGGTATGCAGAGCGGGAGGACACCCGACTGTGTACTAGGCGGCGGAGGGATGGCGGGATCGCACCAGCTCACAGGTGCCCATGCTGTAGGATCACACTGGAGACGGGCGTCAGAAATCCAAGACCGTCGAGCGGCATGACTTACCACCGCGGGGTTCAGGGAGCTGGTGAGCGGGGCGATCCTGATGGCGGAGATACCCCCTTGGCGGTTGCAGCGCACCGCCGTGACCATCGCCGGCCTTGAGTATGATGCGACGAAGCCGCCGTAAGCCAATGCGAACCGCGTTGACTTCGGCTTGATCCAGACCAGACGCGTTGGCATCTCGGATACGCTAGCCATAAGGTCGGTAGATAGGCTTCTCGCACTTGTGAGTGGTCTAGATGTCATGTGAGCAATGCACTCACCGCTTCGTTGGTTGTGAGTTGGAGACCGGGTATGTCGATGAAGCTCCTAGGAGCTTTATCTCAGTCAGGCCGCGAACATGCGTAGTCAGTAGAATACGCACCACGGACTGACACAGTAGCGGACTGAAAGAAAGGCGCACGTCGAAACCGCGGTTTTGGTATCTTCGCACTGCAGAGGAATGGTATCGAGAGTAGAATACACGCCGTGTGTGTACTTGAATGGCGGCGAGATAAGAAGCAGGCGAGGACGAGGACAGGGGACTAGCCTACCGCGCACCACTCCGGCCTGCCGTAACTCCCTGCGGCCTTGCACAAGCAAGCAATGCGGCAGCACGCTACTGCCAAGAGTTATGCGTTCGCTATGGGTATAAGGAGGGACGCAGCAAATGCAACTGTACCGAACTCAACAGACGAAAACAGGCCACATGGTCTGATGTTCTGCAGCCCAGCACGGAATAACACTTTTTGAAGAGCGGTCCGTACAGGTAGTATGCGAGTTATTGTGGCATCATTACATGCTTGGTGTCGTCCTCGAGCAATTCCCTGCGAATGTAGTCATGCACAATCCAGTGTTCCAGGCTGTGTCCGAACGAGTTCAGCCGGTAAGCGCGAGCTTCAAGCAATGACTCTCGCAGCGCATCAGCGGCCCACTCATCGAACAAAACAAAAGGGACTACTTACGTCCCCTTGTCGAGCGCAGAGACTATCTTGACGGCATTCGCATCGATCGAAAAGGAAACCCCGATCTGAGGGACGGTTGGAATACCAGAGAGCTCGAATTTGCCAAGCGGGTTGTTGTTGTTGCCCATCGTGAGCGAGTGTTCACTCCTGCATCAATTCAGTAGGCTGGTTGTCTGCCGCATCGGAGAAGCTGGATATGGAATTAGCGTGTGCACAGATTGGAAAACTAGGTTGCTCACATGTGCGACCTGCGCGTAGGGATGGCTTTGTTACGGAGGATGAGCTTAGTCTGGCGGAGGCGCGGGGCCCCGCACCTTCTGTGGTCTCGATACCGGCCGTTAGCAGGCAGATATCCACAAGTAATATGCAACCGAAGTCCTCTTCACCAAATAGAATGCCATCCTAGAAAGCAGCACCGTACGCGACGGCCTCGTCGTGGTTGAAGCCCTTCGATAAGTACCCTCCCAGTGGCTGCGGGACTTTCAGGATACGGGTCAAAGCTACCGTCAAACACGGATGCTACGAGGACATACCTCACCTAGGCACAGGCAGCCCATGTCAGTTTGGACACATACTGAGACGCACTTGCGTAGTTGACCCTGAGGGTCCGAGGCGATGGAAGGGTAATGCGCGCGCAAACTTGCATTAAAACCAAGAAACACGCCTGAGCAAAGAAACAACAATAATTATCCGCACCACTCACCTTCACAGGACGCGTAGCGGCGTCAAGCGCAAGTGCAGCCGCGAGCCGCGAGCCGCGAGCGTGAGGTGGTGGCGTATGACGCGGTAAGCGCTCAATCCATCACTTGCCACGCGGAGGATTCAGGAGGCCACGTGGTGCATTCTGTTCGATACCACCACATTTTACTCTTTCAGATCAAATTTGCCCAGTGCGTTCCCTCATATCATACGAGCGTTGTGAACCCGTGGCTTCGCCACGGACTAACAGGGAGATATATTATTCAGTGCTTTGGCATGCTAGGCCTGCGGCTTCGCCGCAGGTCTGGCGGAATTTTTGATTCAGTGCTTCATGTTATCGTTGATATTGCATGCTAACGGCTGGCAGCCAGCCATGGGCTACCGGGGCACTTTGTTCTTCTTTCAATGCTTCAGCATGCTAGACCCGGGCTTCGCCACAGGTCTGGCGACAGTTTTTTCTCATTATATTGATGTAGTAGTGTTTTTGAGACGTCTGGGATACTTATGTGGCGTTCGAAATATACTCCCGTCACCGAGGTTAGACAAACCACAGGAGAGGGTCTACAATGCTTACAGCTCCTGCAAGAGCTTTTGATCCTCCATATTACCATGGTCTTATAAATGTTAGTACCACTGTACTCGGTCTGTCTCCCATCGCTGGACCGCCGGTCGAACCTACAGAAGTTCAGCCACAGTGGCAGCATACCAAAATGGGGGTTAGTTTCGTGCGCCGTGTCGTCCCCGATGTTTGGCACCACGCATGCAAATCCCTAAAAGCACGGAATAAAAAGGCCCCGTCATCCCGCGTCGAACGATGCTCGTCTGTTTCGAGCAAATGCGAGCGAAATGCGAGCGGTTTTCGAGGGGAGGATCGCATAAGCGCCCGGGATGGCGGTAGAGTACACCACCGGGTGAAACCAACCTTAGATAGATGTTTCTCCGGGCAAATATGTATGAAATGTCTTGAGCGATATCGATTTGATGTCAGTTCGAGGTCACGTCGATGAGCCCATCTGGCGTTAGAGAGGCATCGCCCGCAACCTTTGTTTGTGCTTCTTTGGATATCGAGCTGACGTTTGGCGACGAAACATTGATACGACCTCGGGCTCATGCTAGTCTGATGCTGTCGCGATACCACACCGATGTTCTCCTGCCTAAGCTCGAGTGAATGTCTCTCTCGCTGCGCACATGATCACTGCTGCTCGCTGGCCGACGGTCTCAAGCCGCATATGGTGCCTCCAGTGCGTGCCTGTGGTAAGCACCTCAAGCAATCTCGCGCCGCTCTGCGAAGCTCAAGACGTTCGCACAACCGTAATAATAGTACCCTACGACGCACTCCGACGATGCCATTCTCGGACGACGAGGAATATGTAGACTCTCAGCCAGGTTTTGCCCCGCTGCCAGGCATACGAGTACCAAGTTCGCGCCCGTCACGACAAGTCGCCCTTCGTGCGCATGAGGAGCAGCGGACTTGGAGGTATGTTTGATACCATACATTATTATTCCGGATCGGAACGATCATCTCAACAGCCTGTATGGGCCCGCTGGTATTCTCAACTCGCAGGCATCCGATAGCCAGGTCATAGACGGCCTGGTTCATGCGCACTGGTCCGCGCGTGCAGGTGAGTTGATGGCCGTGCCCTACATTATCGTAACAATGACGATAGTAGTTCCTCTAGCCTCCTTAGAAGACTCTGAGGAGCAACGCGTCTGCGGTGCCGAGGACAGGTGTGGTTCTCAGAGCCAGCATTGTTGCCAGTGCTGTCGTGAGCTCAAATCCTTACGCGATCGCATTCGGCACATCCAGGCCCTGCTTGACGAGTCTCTCATGGCAGAAGATGCAGGTGGAGAGATCATCGACCCTCTTGTGGTTAATGACTCCTTCTCGGAGGAGGCACTTCGGTTGGATCCCGACCAGCAATCGCAGAGTGTACTATCTGTGGAGGAAGCCAAGGCACGAGGGCTCCTCTTGTCGCCGTAAGTCCAGTTTGTCACGAAGCAATGCCAACATGTTGTCTAATAGCAATTCCAAGCCCTCGTCGCAGTGGACTCAAACTGAAGAGGGAGATTGTAGGCGAGGAATTGAGCAAGGTGAAGGGCAGTACGTCGAAAGCGAAGGAGTACAAGTTGTACAGCAGATCTTCGCTGGATTAATGGCTATCTCCTGTGCCGGTTATCATTTCCGTCACCTCGTTGTCGCTGTATATGGCTGCAGTGAATAGCAGACATCTGTAGCTACAATCTGAGGGAGCACGGTTCAGGTATTATTGCGGCGTACATGGCCGTCGGCCTGCGCGACCTAAAGTGATCGACTTGGCCTGAATGTGGCATATGCATGCAGCGATCATTGTCGAACATCGACTGTCGACTCCCCTGCATCCGGGCACAACATTATGTCAGATATTCAGCGAAAGCAAGGTACGCATCTGAGGATGACCATTGGCTTGCTGTATACATTGACAAGGCTGTCAGACTTCGATATCCAAGGCTCACAGGGATGCTGTCTCATCTGCCCGGGAGGAAGCAAGTACATGCGGCTGAACCATCTTCGTGCCCATATCAAGACAAAGGGTCATCAAGATGCTCAAGCCCGTGTAGTTCAAGTCGAGGCAGTTGCCAGAGCTCAAGGACCAACACTTGCCCAGACAGGAGGACGAGTGCATGGGTCAGCGGGCAATGGCAAGGGCGTCACCTCTGTTCCCGAAGAGCAGCCACCAGTCGGTACAGCAGGGGACTCGGATTGGCCCAATGACGTCGAGTTAGAGTGGGAACGGACGACATCGGATGCTGGTGGGACACTACCTGAACCAGGGTCACAGTTACGACCGCAGGAAGTGCTTACCCAAGTCATGCGGGACGCTTTTGAAGGCCGGTTGGATTTCACCGCGGGGAAGGAATTCTCGGACCACGATGCAGCACTGTCCTCCTTGAATCAAGATCTTAGTGGGTCCGACCTGTTCGAGAGATTCATGCCCACCTTCGACGAGGCATGCATCCCGGATGACTCCGATAATGAGCCAGGGGCTTCCTCAGGTTTGTGCTTCACAGAAGTGTTTTCTGGGTCTCTCTTATCAGCACTTGCACCTAGCCCATGACGATGTGCGGCCGCTCAGTGCAGAGGAGGTCTCCGAGGCTGTGTTTGGCAGTAGCAATCCTATGGAAGCACAGGACCAGTTTTTCCCATACCCGAACAAGTCGGTGAGACTCTCTACGGCAATTCTCATGACCTTGTGGTTTGACTCCCTATTTCCTACATACTAGATGATGAAGACGGACATCCTCTTCAGCTCACCGCGACTACGGTTCTCGCGTGAACAGCAGGAAGCCGTCCTAGCTTGGGGGCGAGAGCTCGGAGCAAGGGACGTCCCCACTCTGTATTCCATAGAGAAGTTCCAGTCTGCCGCCCTCAAAAATATCGGTGATCCGACACGTCGAGTGCAGGCGGACTCGGGAAACGTCTTCTACATCAATTCATTGGTGCAAGCGATGGCACGGGTGAGAATGAGTTCGTTCACCGGTGCTCCTTTTGATTGCTCATGACGTGCACAGGACTACGCTCATACAAGTACACGGCGGCAGCAGATACATGCTTTTTCTGAGTTCACGGCCGGTGGACCTGTGAGCGAAGTATGGCAGAGTTCCAAATGGTTGGAAGACGCACCTGATGATGTCCTGACACCGATGATTCGCCTTGGTGACAAGGACTACTACATCAAGGAGCTCGCATATTGTTGCGATCAGTCATGGTTCATCCCAATGCGTTTCTTCACACGCAAAGGCGAAATGTGGGCAAGTGGACATCGTGTGTCTCGCAAAAACGTGCGTTCGGACTCGTTCTATATTCTGAATATGCTTGTATAACTAATGCTCTTATGGAATTGTGTGGTGTTCAGGATGGCTTACATGTTGCTCCGGAGCGCAGTGTTGAAAGATGTGCCCACTTTGTGAATAACTGGCCCGATATTGATGCCCATAATGGAGAGCGACAGCTCTTCGCTGGTGAGATACTTTTATTTCTACATCGTGAGGCAGTCATCCTGAAATGACACGATTTCGGTACCAACTCAGATGATTCCTTGAGTTGGGCGTCACAAATGCCGAACCTGGACCGCGCTGTAGCGGATGGACTAGAGTGGGAGTGTCCGCCCATCATCGTTTTCATTGATGATGTGTCTGGCAATAGCACCAAGCAATGGAACGTTCATTACTCGTCATACATGTCTAATGGCGGCCTGCCACGTGCCGTTATCGAGAAGGAACAATATGTACGGTTTGTGGCGACATCCCCCAATGCATCGCCAATGGAGATCATGCAAGCAGTGTGTGACGACCTCAAGTACGTCCATATTCTATCATATGAGATGATCTTTGTACTCATGGTGTACAACAGACAAGCAGGAGGTTCCACGCCCCTCAAAGCCTGGGATTCCGTGCGAAAGAGATATATCCTCCTTCGACCATGGCTCCTCTTCCTTCCGGGTGACAACCCTATGCAAGCAGAGCTTTGTAGCCACATTGGATTGAATGCCAACTCCTTCTGCCGGTGTTGTAAGGTTGGCGGAACAAAGTCGTACAAGGAGTCCGATGAGGGCTATCGCACCCTCACACAGGTAGGCCAGTTCGATTTGAATGCCGAGGCCAATTTGTTACTGACTCCGTGCCATAACATCATAGCCGGGGATCCCACGCGACGTGACAGAGACACGACAAGCTGTCCTTGGCCAGCTGATAATGGCCACGCATGCAGCAGCCACAAAGCCACTTCAGGACGCCGCCACAACCACAGGTGTCAAGGATAGCCTAGCAATGCCAACAATCACACGCCTTCTTGCTATTGGCAAGGCACTCCGTCGCTCCACACCTCTACGCAAGGCGACCAGCATCCCAGAGACAGAGAAACTGCTGCGCGACGAGCTCCACAAAATGAAGGATCGCAAATTGATCAACCCACTGTTCGACATTCCAGGTAGCTAGTAGTATCTCATACGCTGTGGAAGATTGTCATCTCTTACATTATTCCGCCACACAGGACTTGACGTGCACAAGAACACGCCGGTTGAGGCCTTGCACACCGTCATACTCGGTATTATCAAGTACTTCTGGGGTCAGACGGCATGGGCCATCGAGAAAAACGGGCACTGGGCTGTATTCCTAGCTCGTCTAGCTTCCCTCGATTCGTCAGGACTGGATATACCCAATATCATGGCGGATTATATCTGTCGTTATCGTGGCAGCCTCATCGGAAAGCATCTAAAGACAATCAGCCAAGTTATCATGTTCGCTGTCGTTGGGCTCGTGGACCAGCAACTTCAGGATGCATGGCGTGTCCTTGGTCGGCTTGTTGTACTCGTTTGAGAGACAACAATAGCCGATATTGTGTTGTACACGGTACTTCTTCCTTCAACAAATTCCATGGGTCTTGACAGCTCATTTTTAGGTACAGAATGAACTGCGCGACGTCATACAGACCGTGCAAGACTTTGCGGCGGCTCTCAGCCCCAGACTGTTGATGCTCAAACACAAATTTCACATCCTATCGCATCTCCCAGATCACATCCTTCGCTTCGGACCAGCCCTTCTCTTTTCCACCGAACGATACGAGTCCTTCAATCGCATCTTCCGACTCTGCTCAATACACAGTAACCGGCAGGCACCTAGTCGTGACATTGCTATCACGTTCGCCAACCAGGATCGCTGCCGACACATCCTGACTGGTGGGTTCTGGTATGATGCCTCTCAGCGCGGGTGGGTTTGTGCATCACCTGCCGTCCGGCTTCACCTGCAGACCTGTGAACGTGATGCTCGCCTCCTCGGAATCCATATGGACAAGGCACCTTCCCCGGGGACAATGCTCTTCGCTCCCGCACCATCTGCCGGGTCTGGCTCATCTCACAATCCTCGCACACATGCAGTCATGGCCTGGTCAGCAACAAAGGCATCTGGACTGGGTTCCACCGAGATACCACCACGATTGGGCCTGTGGCGCGCTGCGAAGTCATTGGTGACAGTCTCGGGAGACATTGCTCTAGTTGGCTCAGAGGTTCTTGTACGCGCTCGACAACAGGTATGATCCCCACTTGCTAGCAGTGAGATCTTCACTGATGGATGCGCTATCACAGCATCCTCCCGGTCATGAGGAGCCAAAGCTTGAGTTTGCGACTGTCGTACAATTGCTCGCACCATGTGATGGGGCGCAACAAGCCTGTGCAATAGTCCAGATGTCAATACTACAGCCTAGCATACACCCACTCCTCAAGCTACCAGTGATACACCGAAACGGCGCCATGAAAGCTCTCAATGTCCAGGTGAGCTTGGCGAAGAGATGAATCGCTGGCTCATGCTGATTACGTCCACAGGACATTGTCTGTGTCGTGAACATACAACACGATTGTACAACGTATAGATGCTCAGCCACGGAGCAGGTTGCATTGCGCCAGGAACGCGAAGTGACAGCCCAGGCTCGTGCCACAATCCGACACAATGACAACAAAGTTTACGTCGTGAACCTCCATGCCATCCATAATCGTGACCACCTGAAGCTTGCAGTCCCTCGCACCATGCAGATTATCCAATCACCATTCGAAGACCGCAACCAGCTCTATACCGATGCAGCAGCCTCCCTGCGCAACCAGAACTTCCAGAAAAAGTTGGCGAAGGAAGCAGCTGCCCGGAAACAAGCCGAAGACGCCCTACGCATCATGAGCAAACACGGTGGCCACTGCACAGTCCTCCTTGGTGAAGCGGCAGATGAAGAGTCCTTGGACGACTCCGGTGAAGCACGTACTGCTGACCCGTTGAGATCGCAAGCCAGCACCAGTGGTAGCAGGGATGTAGACGTCGGGGACCGACTTCCCAATGGGTCTGCCATTCAATTCGCACCAAGGACAACTCACGCGGCGCGTAGTATGCCTGCGCCGAGCGCACAAGGCAAAATGCTGCCCATAGGGGTCGCCTCCACATCTCAACATCAAGTTCCCATTGAAGCAATGAGGCCGATGTCAGCGCCGCGCGGACCCCGGCAGCGAAGACTCATAGACCCAAGTGGGTCTATGCCACTCGAAAAACCAGCAGCCTCATCTGGATTGAGCCAAGCTCGTAGGGTGGACGAGCTAGGGCTGAGTACTGATCTCCCCACAGCCAGTGGATCTCTGCCGGCAGACAATGTCAATGCACTATGATCACCTCGCGCGCCACAAAACGGAAGCGGGTGCCGACCAGAGACAACAACGCCGAGTTGGAGCTTCAAAGAGTCCTACAGCAGTCGATAAGATAACATAGATATCCTGTAGAATAGAATCATATCCATGACCAGTCAGCATACAGCCATTGATACGAATACAAAGAGCAGTGAACCTGTCATGTATTTGATCCATGAAGAGAGAAATCGTGCGTCGGAGGGGGTTGCGCTACTGTGCGGTGACACGTGCACCGGCCGCTGGCCGTTCCTGACAACAGAGTCACCACATCGCTCTGCTGGCACTCTGCTCTGCTCTTCTACGCACCTCCCTCATCTGCTCGCCAGCTCCACAGGCAGTCTCCTCAACATGGAGGCGATGTTCCGCAATTATAACTTGCGACCATCTGCCACGATCCAACCTTTGTCGGGCACAATTAGCCAACCTGATGACGCCGCTGCGCCATTTGAGCCCGAGGCACACGTTATGCCCGCCCCGTTGTCCTCCGCACTTTTGGGTGAGAATTACATGCAGGGGCCCGGCAGTAGCACAAAGACGCACTCACCGTCGTGAATCAGGATCAGAACCACCGGATGATCCAGGGATGAATGGTAGCCAGTGGATCCCAAACGCGATGCGAAATGGTAGCATTGAGACGGATCTGCTCCAGCAGCCTCGTGAGTCAACTACCAAGCTGTGACTTTGAGTCAGACCAACGCAGGATCCCCAAACTGAACGATGACTGTACCGTTGTTCAGAGCCGCCTCCAAATGCTAGTCGCTCTGCCTCCGAAGTCGTCGATGACATGGCCCCTCTTCCATCCACGCGAAACGCGCCTTCCGGCCAGCTTCTAAGAGCGCAAACAAGAGGAAAATGTGTCGGGCTCACTGCCGAGCAGACGGAGGCAGTCTTGGAGTTCAGTGCGGTCAGTCGTTTGACTTTCATGAGCGGAACATTGCTCTCAAACTGAAGCACTCACAGTTATCATCGCGGGAGATGCTGGTAGAGCTCAAGATCCACAACTTCCGGCTCGAGACAGACCTGTTGAAGCGCTACTTCCACATGTTCGTAGCGAGTCCCCAGAGGTCCCCAGTTTAAGGTGAGGACTTGCCTTATGCAGTCCAATCTCCGAGATATTCTCACCGCCCGCCGGCCAGACGCGCCTTCGTCATCGCATTGCAGGGATCATCCTTGCCCCAGCGCTTCCGGCATACATCTGTGGTCTTCGGCCATTCGTGCTGGTAAGTGCATACTGACTGTTTGTCCGGCGAGCTACAATCGCATGCTAAAATCACCATACGCTTGTGACCATAGCTCCACATCGAGAAGCCCGACACTATGAAGACCCTGGGTGTGCCGCCGCAATGCCGACACAATCCCGGTGATTGGAAAAAGGTCAAGGAGCTCGTGGCGAAGATCCTAACAGCGATGCGAAACGATATGAAGGGCAAGGTGCGCCAAAACATGGCCCGAGACCTCTATAAGCCGTTGAACTATACTCATCTCCTGACGTACCGCACAGTTGTCATTGTCGGTGACAAATGAGCACCATGTTCATTCTGTGGCGGCCTCGATAGTGATGTACGATATGAAGGTCAAGAGTCAACACTACGCCCGCATAGCCTTCCTGGTACGCGCATCGCAAACCCTGGATTGAGAGCACCGTTCACTGACTGAACATTTCCCAACCCCGACTTCTCGCATGCAGCGCCGGTGCCTCAGAGCGTGGAACACGTTGCCAGCCTCGACGTCTCAGAAGAATGATAAGGGGAAGAAAATCAAAATAAGTAGGATGACATTCTGGAGATATGTAGACTCCGAACTGCAGCAAATCCGCCAAGCGAGCAGGCAGGTAGGCGAGAACGAGAAGGAGCATCAAGATGCTCAAACGTTGTGAGTATTCTGACCAGTGCTCGGACCCTTGATCGTGAGGAGCACCGTTACTTACTGAGCTGCTCTTACAGGTTCTTGACCTCGCTCCTCGACGCCGATTGCAAAGCTTACACAGCCATGGGGACAGATTACTGCGGCCGCGTATACAAAGATGGTGACACTCTGCCCGACGACCAGCGTATCGGCGAAACGGTGGCACACGAGTTCGTGATTGACGATACACAGCGGCTCCCAATGCCGGCTCAAGAGGACTTGGACGAGGATGAATGACCGGGTATCTTGTAACTGAGCCGTAAAGATAATTCATACTATTATTCTCTCTACATAAACATGAAGTGTATGGAGAGCAGCGAGTGGGGTGCCTGGCAAGCGTACAAAAAAGCGGTGGACGAATGGCTCGTCCTGGAAAAAGGCGCCCGCAAGGCAACATGCCATGCAGGTGTATCGAACGAGCGTTGTGAACCCGTGGCTTCGCCACGGGCTAACAGGGCAGTTTATATTCAGTGCTCCGGTGTGCGGTCACCGTGTGCCAGCCCTGCGGCGAAGCCGCAGGACTGATGGCAGTTTGTTCATTCAATTTTTCTTCAGATCTATGATACCGGAGGGATATACGCGCCGATATCAGATACAGGTTTCCTGACCAGTATCAGATCTGTAAGTGACGGCGGTTCATGCGGCCGATATTTCCCAAAACCTCAGAGGGACATCGGGCGCGGCATCAGGCCGAGATATCAAAATGATATTCACAGGACGTGTCGGCCACCCGGTGGTGTAGTCTGGCGAGGATCGCGGAGGCGCCCGATCCGGTAGAGCGGTAAGGATTCCGCCAACGTGCACTCCATGTGGCTTTCTCGTGGCCTTACGCACGCCACATCAACCCCGACGTCCCATTCTTTTATGCTTCCTTGCTGATTCCTACATGGTTGGGCTGATATCGCTCCTCGAGCTACACTACTATTGCTTTCCCGCCGCGCATGGGGGTGGGCGCCGTATAGGACTGGACTATCTACGCTTCTTCCCGTTCGACGAAGTGCCTCCTCTGTGGACTCCCAGATCGTTGCGACTGATCACCGATACACTGCGGGTGATCCTCGACAGTCCACTTTCTCCGGAAGCCATCGATGAGATGGTTGGTCGTGATGTTCTGGTAAACATCCCCGCAACATTCTTCGTGGCTGATGCTGACCAAGCTCATCAAGTGTCACGAATGGGAACACTCACTGCGGCGTAGATCCAGAAATATCAATACACCTGCTCTTTTGCGCCGTATACTCCGCTGGAAGAAGAACCGTAGCACGCGTCTAGTTGAGGAACTTGCTGACTTGCCGGAGTTAGCAGCCCGCCCCAGTGTCCCGGCTAGTTATGCAGACATACAACGTGCTTTGGAACCGCTCGTTCTTCGCCATCTTGGTATGCTGATATATTGCCGATTACCAGTCAGTCATTGATATATCTCATCCTGATACCAGCCGTGACAAGACTACACGGTAATATTTCCATTCCTTCCAATGAGAATGGGCTGATACGTACCCCTTTGCCAGAAGAGCCTGTCGAGCCTACGGAACCTGACATTGAGAATGATGATGATGAACGAGCTTATGAGGCCATTCTGGCCACACGAACAGTGCTCCCAACTGGGCAGACATTGATCCTGGTACGCACATGTCTTGCTTGCTTGTGAGAGTATTATATGTAACACAAGTCTTTAGAGGCTCGGAACTGACAGATGTTCGTGTTGCCTCAATCATGGCCTTCAGGAGTGCCAGTCAGCTATTGGGGTGTTCTCATGCACGCATTGTGCACATTTTGGCTTTGTGTGTGACATCTGGGTAAGTGTATTTGATCCTGTGCCCTGAGCGACTGCTGAATACCACACCAGGGGGTAGTATATCAGCGTTGGAATGATAGGCATCATTAGATGTTCAATTGAGTGTCCGCCAGGGCCTTGCGACTATGGGAATCACTCACATGGACTATGGGAATCACTCACATGGACTATGGGAATCACTCACATGGACTAGTGTAATAAGGTCACACATAGCCGTTTCTGATGTTTGAGCTTCATTCCTGTTTGTTCGTGTCTGTGTTCACGTCAAATACATCCTTGAAACCGTCTTGCAGTTCGACTAACTGTAGAAAGTCTGCCGACCTTGGTCCTCTGACTGTACCATTGAGACCGTCATCGAGGCAGCACATGCTGGAGGAGATACCCGGCATATTACAAAGTGGGGATGGGAGAGTGCCGAGTAACCAGTTGAGTCGCAAACCCGATACCAGAAGGAAAGCGAGCACCTACAGTGGCTTGTTGAGAAGACGTAGCACAGTGTTGAGAAAGCCAACACCGATCCATACAGCATGAATGTAGCAATTCGTGGGTCATCGGAAGGACGGTCGCTAGTGTGTTGCTTCGCCGGTCGAGCCCCAGAGTGCCTACCGCGAGTTACAACAACGCCGTGCATACGGTTCTTCGCGGGCATGACTCGGGCTGTCGCGGGCACTGGGATGTGTAAGCTTCATTCCTGTTTGTTCGTGTCTGTGTTCACGTCAAATACATCCTTGAAACCGTCTTGCAGTTCGACTAACTGTAGAAAGTCTGCCGACCTTGGTCCTCTGACTGTACCATTGAGACCGTCATCGAGGCAGCACATGCTGGAGGAGATACCCGGCATATTACAAAGTGGGGATGGGAGAGTGCCGAGTAACCAGTTGAGTCGCAAACCCGATACCAGAAGGAAAGCGAGCACCTACAGTGGCTTGTTGAGAAGACGTAGCACAGTGTTGAGAAAGCCAACACCGATCCATACAGCATGAATGTAGCAATTCGTGGGTCATCGGAAGGACGGTCGCTAGTGTGTTGCTTCGCCGGTCGAGCCCCAGAGTGCCTACCGCGAGTTACAACAACGCCGTGCATACGGTTCTTCGCGGGCATGACTCGGGCTGTCGCGGGCACTGGGATGTGTGGCGGGTGAGTGAATGAGAGAACCAGTCGAGAGAATCGGGATCATGTAGCGTAGCATGCCTGCGTGATACCGCTGGAGTGAGGTCACGGGTATAGGCTCGCGGCGGGCAGCGTCTGCCAGTGTGCTACCGAGAACACATATTGTGCGCCGTACATGCGAGGATCGCCACGGAAGTGTGCAAGGGATTCAAGGAGTAGTGTGAGCGGGTTGTATCTGGTTCCAACGGCGCCGGCCGTGAGCTGCAGAGAGACTTTTACCAACCCCAATAACCTTAAGCCAAACCCGTAATCGCCATAGTGTACCGTTCAACACCGAATGAGCAGCATACACGGATTGTACAGTGCCTAGAAAGCTACCCGTGCTCCGCACGGAAAGCTGTGAGGGAGAACAGACAGTGCCAGTGCATGTCGTGGATCCAGCGGCCATTCAAATCAAGCGTCCAGCGTAGTGGAGAGTCTCCGCGGATGCCAGATCAAGGCGAAAAAGAATTTACCTAAAGTGGCAACTGTGGAGTATAGAAGATTTCGCCTGAATGTCCGTATGGGAAAGTGTGGGAATACTGCACATGACATGCCCCGTTTGGCAACGGGAGCTGCAAGGTGCAGCCACTTCCTCCCATCCACCATCATCCCCTCGCTATATGTCACCGAAACGCGTCGTAACATGTGCGCTCATGTTGGGGCGCGTGTTAGGTGCTCGCAAACGCGAGGCGAGGGCACTCAGGTGAGTGGGTGGCGCGTTCAACGCGTCCGGGATGTTCGGAGACAGGCGGGGATGCGCCCATGGCGTGTCATCACATGTCTCCGGTGTGGTAGTCTGCTGTCTGCGCGTTTTAGCGCAGATGATGCTATCTCCAGAGGCCATACACGTCTTTGTGGAAGTGTATCCCTCTGCATAACCTCTGTGCTGTGACGGCCGTCGCGCCCGAGCTATACAGAGGGGTGACCGCTCTGTGCGCTCGTTGTTCGGCCACAGATCTGTGAGACTGGGGGATCACCAGTGCGAGGTCGTTGCGACCTCGTGCTACAGCTTGTTCATGGCCGGGTACAGGCCCTCTGGACGGCTGTATAGATGTCCCTCTGTGAAGAACAGAGGGGCATCGAAACTCAGAGAACATACACGTCGTGAAGACGTGTACATCTCTGCATAACCTCTGTGCAGTGACGGCCGTCGCGCCTGAGCTACACAGAGGGGTAGTTGATCTGTGGTCCGTTGTTCGAGCACAGATCACTCAAACTGTGAGACTGGGGGATCATGAGTGCGAGGTCGTTGCGACCTCGCACTACAGCTTGTTCATGGCCGGGTACCGTCCCTCTGAAAAGCTGTATAGATGTCCCTCTGCGAAGAACAGAGGGGCATTGAAACTCGGAGAGCATACACGTCGTCACGACGTGTATATATCTGCATAACCTCTGTGCAGTGATGGCCGTTGCGCCTGAGCTACACAGAGGGGATCAACTAGACACCAGGCAACAAGCTGGTGTCTAGTGAGTTTGACACTCTGACCCCCTAGTACTCACGTTCCAGCAACGCTGGAGCCACTACAGCTCGTTCATGGCCGGGTACCGTCCCTCTGAAAAGCTGTAGAGATGTCCCTCTGCGAAGAACAGAGGGGCATTGAAACTCGGAGAGCATACACGTCGTCACGACGTGTATATATCTGCATAACCTCTGTGCAGTGATGGCCGTTGCGCCTGAGCTACACAGAGGGGTAGTTGATCTGTGGTCCGTTGTTCGACCACAGATCACTCAAACTGTGAGACTGGGGGATCATGAGTGCAAGGTCGTTGCGACCTCGTACTGCAGCTTGTTCATGGCCGGGTACCGGCCATCTGAACAGCTCTCCAGATGCGAGGGCGTTTCCAGATCGGCTACGCTTCTGTGCAGGCGCATCTGTCTTCTTCTCATCATCCAGCTCATTTCCGCGTTCGTGATCATCCTCCTCGACGAGCTCCTCCAAAAGTGCTACGTCCCGGCATCTCCCTCTTCATTGCCACCAACATCTGCGAGTCCATTGTCTGGAAGGCCTTCTCGCCCATCACCGTCGACACCAGGCGCAGGCCCGAGTTTGATGGGGCCGTCGTGTGCCTCTTAAACCTGCTCTTCACCTGGAACAACAAGGGATGCGGGCTTCCCGAGGCGTTCTGGCGCGATCGGATGCCGCATGTTATGAACCTCAATGCGACCGTCGTCGTCGTCGTCTTCGTGGTCGTGATCTACCTGCAGGGCTTCCGGATCGAGATCCCCGTCAAGAGTAACCGCTTCCGCGGCCTGCACGGCTACACGAGCAACATGCCGATCATGCT
>MPVS01000444.1:0-16446 GCA_001931775.1 Fomitopsis pinicola
AATTCAGTGAGGGAGGGCTGTGTGCGTGTGCAGAAGCCCCTCGTCTCACTTGACGGTCGTGTCTCGTTTGGCGGTGATAGACTGTATGTTGCTCAGCATGGTTCGTTTCCTATTGCCGGTGCGTGTATTCAGCCACTGATATGAAATTTTCTGACAGCGTGCTTCTGACTACCGGTGGCCGTATACTCGTGCGTGTCGAGACTGAATTCATTCCGTGATCTCTCGGCCCACCTGATCAAATTCACTTATGTATCAAGGGTGCGGACTATCACACGTGTTCGTGTGCCGGTGGAAATCGAAGTGCATACGTTGCCACCGGACATGTTCCCTCACATCTTGGAGGCACTTCTGAGATTCATCACTGATAGGCCATGGAGGATCCCAGGGCCAGCGTACGCGTGAGTTGGCATCCGCAGGAGTTTTGCGAAAGCCGTCACATCGAAATCCCTTCACTGCAAAACTTCGTGTCGCAATCTGGCAGCGCAACTAGTGCCGCTTTGGAACCACTGTGATGAGTGCGGGCGGAGCTCATCACTACGAGCGCCCCAGAATTAAGTCGCATTCTATCGTGAATCGTTTATAGCACGTAAGTTGACGTTTGACAGGTCGAGAACATTGTCGAGATATCGGTCTTCCAAGCTTCGTTATCGTCGACAGATCCCAGACACGGCTGCAGCTAGTTGGCCTGGCCCTCGGCTTCATTTCAATTCGTGCGGCTGCAGACGGTATCTTGAACGTATCATCCTGGACAGCGGTTCACACTCACCACTGCAGTGGCATCCCTGGAGCGACCCGAGTCTTTAATGCGGCGCGCTCGCTCTACCTGAACGCGTTGCGGGAATGAGATACAGATGTGTGCGTGCTTTCTATGGGCTGCTCCCACCCCTTCAACTATCAGTGTTTGCAGCTGCACGAGGGTGGAACGGCCACATTCGTTCAGGTATGCGGCAGTCCGTTCGCCCAAATTTACAGTGCACGCTGCCGCTCGATGCGGCGTATCTGCTAAGCACACCTCACGATGGGTCCCGGCGTCCCCGCCACCTAATTCTGCAGGGTCAATGCATTGTGAAGAAATGGATTAAAAATCACAACGCTCTATCTGCATTCCGCGAATAAGCACAGTGCATGAAGGGAGCTTACACGGCGTTGCGCGCGCACACTCCCTATTCAGCTCGCACTGCAGTCTATGAGTCGGTGCAGAGAGCCATCTGGCACACCAGCTCGAAGGGCTCTGCGTTGAACGTATGATGGACACATCGCAGAAGGTTTTCATTGCATATTTCTGGCCACTCAGTTCAACTCGTCTGCGCCGCGTGCTTCCGACGATCGGAGGAGGTATAGCAGTTTAGCGCTAAGTCCCGTCTCAAGGTTAGCGCCGCCTCGCTGCCTGAACGCGGACGTGAGTCCTTGCGTGTATGCAGCATATAGAGACCGTCTACGCGCTGTCGGCTCTGCGGACTCACACCATGGCTCAGTGAGTCCTCCGTCTTCGTTTCGCAAAAGCGGTCGTTGACGGTTTCCTAGATACCTTGAACTCAAAGCTGTCAAGATTTCGGACCATCGACGAACTTCGAAGTTCCAGGTTATACTCACACATGAGTCTGGCCAACGGGAAGAATTCAAAACGGTCGCAAAAGCAAAGGAGGCTGTCGTGCCTTGTCATACGTGAGCTCACGTCCCTTGCATCGCTTACATTTCGTCATAACGCTACCTGTCGCTCTGCCACAGCTTCCTATTCATCCCAACTACTCAAGCAAAGCTGCAAGTACTCCGAAAGGGCAAATCAGGTCCTGCCGTGGATTTGTCATCTATCTCTGCATCCAACGAACAGTCCGATGCCAAACTTGACATTCCTACTGGTAAGCCATCCATATGCATTGAGCAACGGTTGCTGATAGTTGATCTGTGTGCAGAGTATGGAATGAGTGTGACTCTAGAGCTCGGCTCCGTCGTAACTGTGAGTATTGCACCCATTCGGAAAGTATACTTCATGACACGGCACTAGGCAATCGAAGTGGCCGACGCACGACTCAAGCAAGCTCAGCGTGCTCTAGACTCTAAGCGAGGAATGATGGATATCCTCGAGATCGGTACGAAACAACTGGACCTGCTCAGCCAGGTGGGCGAGGCTGTAGCTGAGGTGTGTCTAGCTGAGCATCCTTTTCTATCCCCGATCTGACAACACTGTTGCATAAGCTTAACTCTGTCGCGAAAGCAATATCTGGGATAGCTAAGATCATCCTTGATGTACGGTTTTCAAAGCCACCTAAGTTCTATATCATCTAACTGTTCTGTAGAGGGTCGCCGACATTCCCGCTTCACATCGGAAGTTAGTGAAACTCGCTTCGGATCTGGTCGAGGAGCTCGAATCTTCGAGGAGAGCCAGAGAAGTCTTCAGCTCCGAGCACGTGCGCAACGCCCTTGAGAAGCTCATTAGCCTCATGATTCGGACGGCGCAGGAGATCGCGCATTGCTATTCCAAATCCAAGTGGAGTATGTCTACCCATACTCCAACGTACTTGACAATGGTACTGATGACGGATCCTAGGTTTCTTTAGGCATGAACTAGCTTCGTCTCGACGTGACGCTATAGTCGATCTAGAGAAAGAACTAGAGCAACACAAGGGGGCTATACTAAAGGCCTTCCTGTTCGATGTGCGAGAAGGCATCGCAGATGTCCAGGGCGAGGTCAACGAGGTCAACGAAGGGGTTTCTGCCGTAGGCAAAGAGCTCGTCGACGTGCACGAGGAAGTTCATAATATAAGGCATAACGACGATGACGACAGGGACAAGAAACTGCTCGACAAACTGCTCCCGCCTAAGGACAGTCGCTTTCACGGCAAGGACCGTTGCCTCGAGGGGACTCGCAAGAATATCCTGGACGCGATCGGCAGTTGGGTCCAAGGCGCAGTAGTAACCAAAGACACGGGAAGTGTTGACACACAACCTATGTCTCCTCGGCTCTTTTGGCTACACGGCGTCGCAGGCTGCGGCAAGAGCACCGTTGCGGCCTCGGTCTGCACCACGCTTGCGGGCCCACTGGCAGGATCGTTCTTCTGCAAGCGGGATCAGGACTCACGGCGGAACGGTGTCCGCCTGTTTTGGGCCATCGCCTTCTACCTCGCGAAGGCCAACGATGATTTCAAAGAGCAGCTCCTTGAGCGACTTCGAGACTCCGAGACATTGCTCGATTTGACTCTCGAGACGCAAGTCGATCGCATCCTCATCCAACCTCTTCAAGCCGTGGCCCACCCAAGCACTGTACTTGTGGTCATCGATGCGCTCGATGAGTGCACCGACAGCGGGAAGGCGGCACGGAACCTCGCGAGGATTGTGGAGAGCGCCCCTTGGGTCCGCTTCGTCGTGACAAGTCGCGACCTTCCGGGAATTCGAAATGCACTGACATTGTCCGGCGAAGCGAAGGAACAGGATCTCTTCCAGTATGACGCGCGCGACGACATCCGTTCATATCTGTGCTCACAATTCCGACCCAAAGACGCACCTCTAGCCGAGCTTCGTCAATGTGTTGACGACGATGTTGTCACCAGGCTCGTCGACAAGTCACAAGGGCTTTTCATCTGGATTCATACCGTCATCGAAGTTCTAGCGAATACCAGGGCTGGAAAAGTGGACGTCCTGGAAGACATCCTGAACATGCAAGGCGCCGCTGAATCCGAATCTGCGCTTGACAATATCTATCGTATCGTACTGGAGAACGCTGCGGGCCCATCTACTAAGACCCAGAAAATCATTCGGCTCATCATTGGTCTCATCCTCGTAACGTCAGCGAACGAGCCCCTTCCTTCCTCTGCCCTGCATGCCTTCCTCCCAGCCGACGTATCCGCGCTTCGCACCGAGTTTGATACAATCCTGCAGTTCCTCTCACCGGTCCTCATAATCAATGAGAGCGGCGTTCGTGTGTACCACACGTCGTTTCTCGACTTTTCGTCCGATGTGACTCGGTGTGGGGAGGCTTTCTACACGAGTCAGAACGATATCGATACCATAATGGCAATGGGCTGTCTAGAGATCATGGAATCAGGGAAGCGGAAGCGGAAACGCAGCTATCCTGCCGACAAGGGCGAGCAGACCGGCCTGAAGTTCAATATCTGCCGCCTCGGGACGTCCCTTCTACCTAACGCTGAAGTCACGGATCTCGAGGAGCGCAAGAAGGCCTACATCTCGCTCGAGCTGCTTTACAGCTCGATGTTCTGGCTCGAGCACATCACCCGGTCTGGGATACTCGCTTGCAGCGAGGCAGAACACCCAGAGACGATAACAGGGATGATCACAGACCTTCTATGCACTGAGCGCGCCCTCTTCTGGCTCGAGGTCATGAGCATCAGTGGCAAGTTGGCTGTCGCCCGCTCGGTGCTCGTTCGAATGATACTTGGTGCACTCGTACGCAGATTTCATGAATATCTGTTTCACTGACTGACACTGCAAATTTCATAGCCCCATATCGAAACGGCGACTCTAGGCATGGCGGCCGAATTGCGGGGGTTCCTTGATCAATTCCACTCCGTCATCGAGTTGAGCACCCCGCATCTATACTTGTCGACTCTCCCATGGTTGTCCACGACTCTGAAGATCCGGGCGGCCTGGCAGCCAAAGTTTTCGCTCGGACAGATCCTACGGGACCCCATTCGGCAAAGTCCCTTCGTCCTGCACCACGTCAAATGTCCGGATGCCGTCCGCACTATCTCTATCTCGCGTGACGGGCGCTTCTTCACTGCTTGCGGTGAGGGAGGTGTTGTACGCATCTTCAACATGCACACTGGACACATCGTTTGGGAGCAGCCGCCAACTCCTAGTGACCGACGTACTGCTGTCAAAGTTGCCGCGTTTTCCCCGGTTGCCGATATCCTCGTCTCTAGCCACGATGACAGCTCGACCATTTGTGTCTGGGGCACAGACAGTCACGATTGGAATCTTCAGCGCACGGTTGAGAACGGATCACCGGTGGGACACCTGAGTTTCTCGAGAGACGGCTCGCGGCTTGCAACTGGCTCTGTGGACGGCTCGGTCCGCATCTGGGATGTTGAATCGTGGAAGCCCAAGTCCTCCATAATCACCGGAGATACGCATGAGATCACATTTGTCGTATTCTCTCCTGACGGCGAGCGACTTGCCATTGCATGGGATTGCAAAATCCGTCTCTGGGATACGAAGACCGCAAGTCTCATCGGAGCGCCCATGACTGGCGACGACTCGGACCGTGCCAATGGTATCTGGATGCTTGCCTTCTCTCCTGATGGCGCCACACTAGTGTCCAGCTCTCGCACGCAGTGTGTCATAACATGGAATGGTCGCACGGGAGCCATGAAGAGGTATTTTGGACAACGGGCCCACAGCTTGGCTTTCACAAACGACAGTCGATTCATATTGTTTGTGCGTAAAGAAGTGTACGTGACAACAGACACGTGTCTCCAGGTGTGGGATGTGAGAACCGGTGAGGCTTTCCAAGCGCGGCTCGGCGATTCCATGTCGTGGGATGCGAGAACCGGTGAGGCTTTCGAAGGGCGGCTCGGCGATTCCATGTCGTGGTGCTATTCACGCATTGTCCTATCTTCGGATGGGACCCGCGGTGTCGTGGCTTCCGGGGTACAGGACGTGGAACTTCTCGACATACCTGCCGTCATAACAAAGCCTGGCAAGGCAGCGCTGCCTGGACACAGCAACTCCGTATATTCAGTCGCATTCTGTCTCGGTGATAGTGTGATCGCATCCGCAGGGGGCGATCAGAGCATATTCCTGTGGTCGCAAAACGGCGAATGCCTCAACGCGGAGTCACCAATGCGGCACCACAACCGTGACCCCAGGACATCATTCATACAGTCCTCTCCTGACGGGAAGCTCCTGGCTTCGGGGGACTATGGCGGGTTCACGTATATCTGGGACATCGCGGATCGCACTTTAGTCTGCAAGTTCAGGAGCCATGGTAGGGTCAGTACAGCAGCATGGTCGCCCGACGGCAAGAAGCTCGCAGTTGCGGCAGCAGGCCGCGGCCGCAGGCCCACGCCGTCACTGCGCTTCTGGGATCCGCGTACCGGCCAGCCGTTGGGAGAGCCCTGCCAAGGAGTCACAAGCACAATCAATATGGTAGTATACTCGCCCGACGGTCGCTCGCTGGCCTGTGTCTGCAAGGACAATACGGTCAGGATCTGGGACACAAAGACAGGCACGCAGATCGGCGAGCCATTCTCTGACCACTCCGACTCTGTGTCATCGGTAGCCTTCTCGCCTGATGGCTCGAAGCTGGTTGCCGGAGGACGGGACGGGAGCCTCCTGAGGGTATGGGACGCCACGACGGGGGAGCAGCTCTTCGATCCGCTAATGCATGACGGCGTGGTTTTGTCCGTTGCGTTCAGTGTTGATGGCAAACTGGTATATTCCGCGGGCGCAGACGCGTGTATCCACGCCTGGGACTCGGAGACCGGACGCCGGATGGGCCGGTCCCTCGAAGGCCATACAGACTGGATCTGCAGTATTGCAGTGTCCCATGACGGGAGACATATCGTCTCGGGAGGATACGACAATGCGATCAGGCTGTGGGACAGCCAGGCATTCTTCTGGGAGAAGGCGCCGTGGAGGTACGACTTGGACTGCGGTCTTCTCGGTCCTGAGAGGGTACCAGAGAGCATACCCGAAGACGGGTGGATACGCACGTCGCAGGGGGAGCTTGTGCTCTGGGTTCCGACGGAGTATCGAGGGCGCCTGTGTGATCTGAACTCGTTGTGCATCTCGGAGCGTGAGGAAGATCACCCAGTGCGGGTTCGGTGGGACGACCTCTGCGGGGGAGATAGCTGGGAGAGGGTTCATTCAAGTTCGGTGTAGTTGCCAGTGTGTACTGCATCTGTGTATAGCGAAATCGGCTTGCACATTCAGAACTCCGTACTCATGTCGAAAGTAACAACATTACTGGTACAGCTATCATTGAACGTATACCGATGCTTGTGTTACCGGTGCCCACCGTCACGGTTTGCTCACGCTGTCGTTTGGAGGTCCTGCTCTGACAGCATTTCAAGCGATAGTGAGTCAGTGGCCATCAGGAAAACCCCATATCTGAATTACCGGGGATGACCAAGTATTATACGGAATGCTCAATAATCACGGACATTATCGCATTCGCCATAGTACCTGTTATTACCTATGCCCTGCTGCTAGTCTCATACCAAGACCCTCCGCGCGGCGCTAGCGCGGAGGGTCTTGTCGCAAAGTCAGGGGTCCTGAAGGGTTCTGCAGGGTGGGTGGAGCGCTAATACAGATTCACTTATCTCGGTAACAGATTAGAGTAACAGTGATAGTGATTGACATCACTATTCACTGTGATGGCTTCTACTGCTTGTAAGATAGGGCTCGTGCACGATCATCCAGGCGTGACGCAGTGTGATGTACCGTTACCGAGACCTATCTGACGCTTGATGCATGATGTCCCCTGGCACTAGACCCGCGCAGGCTTCTTCCTCTCACCCTCTGCACAAACTTGAAAGTATCGACGTCGCGCCGCTCTCCCTCCTCGTTGATTTTGGTCCACCGGGGGCACTACCTTGACTCTGTGGGGAATGATACCGACCCCGATGTCCTCAAACAGTATCTGCGACCTCTCGCGGACGACCAGCGCTGCGCTATGTCTGCAGACATTTCTGCAATTGCCAGACCCCTCCATCACCGCGGCCGTTCGTCCTTGACTCATTACCCTTCGCATCTTGCCGTACCTCGACTGTTATCTGGCATTCAAGCACCCCTTCACTGCTTTGAAGACAAAACCTTAGAACCCTGCTAGGCTGCTACTTCGAGGTCAGCGCGCCGATCCCGTTGTCGTCCCCTAGCATTTACCATACCCGTGCAGCACGGCCCTTGCAGGATGCATACGCATATAGTGCGATGCTCATGGACTCGCGTCAAGGACAAGCTGAGCGGCCCCGTCCGTCAGGCCATGACCGTTCGACAGCAAGCAGAGCGCAATTCGCAAGTCCTTACAATAGACCCGGATGTGGGTAATGAATGAGTGGAAGTCTGGGTTCGAAGTGAGTGTTACGTAAGTTTGGAAGGATTGCGGATTGAGCTTATTAAATAGACGCAGTAACCACCCGTCGCGCGAGAATCCGCAAGGAACAGATCTCCTCGCATGGCGTGCTGATACCCACCCATGCTGCTTTGCGGTCGTCCTCCTCCCTTGCCTTCGCGATTCACCCACGCAGACCCTTGGTCGTGTCAACAGGACGCTTAAGGCACCCCCGCTCTATTCCCCAACTCTCTCCCACCATCATGTCTCGCGCTGTTCCGGCGAATAGACTGCATGCGCAGCCCAGCGCGAGGGCTTCGATTTGACCCCTCGGGGACAATCGACGACCCCGCTGCGGGCTCCCGCCTTTCTGCGATCAAGTCAATGTTTCGCCACGTCACTACCGTGGGGTTCTCTCTCGCGGTGCCATTCGTGAAGGAATTCTTCAGCAACTTCGCGCGCCGCTTTTCGATTGCTGCGGTTCAAGCTACCACCGAGCCCGCCTGCATTCGGAAGCGGTAGGGAACCGCGCCTTGCATGCCTGCGCACGCACCGGACAGCAGCGTCAATGACCAGTGCGCCGAGCTGCACAAGGCACCAGCAGTTCCGTGGTGTATCTCTCGGACTGTCGAGGTGCCGGCCTTCGCTGCGTCGCGAGATCATCTCCGGCAGCGTCTACGCGTGTTTCTCAAAGCTCATGCTCGCTCGACCTATATGCACATCCTCCCGTGCCTTCGAACCGTACTCACGCAGGCTCCATGCGGTCTCGAGGCACCTCTCGCTAGCGCAATATCGTCCAAATCCTTGCTACCGTCGCAATAGAGGGCGATCTGAAGGGCAAGCTTCTTACGGCATTGAGTTGGTCCCTCGGAGATGACCGGCCCCGCTTTGGACTGCATAACTGGCCTTCTTTGAGGCAATCTGAACGGAAAGCTACACATGCGACCCTGCGTGACGGCTTCATTTGACCGCACTCAGGCTGCGGACCGATCGCCCGGCATCCTCAAGTGCGCCTCTGTTACTTACCCAACACCGATTCGTTCCACGGAGTCCTGCACCGCGCTACCGCTGCGTGGTAGCTCAGTATCCCTACTGTGCCTGATCTGATGCCGTTCACAAAAGGCCTCGCCGGGGACTTGCTGCATATGGTCGTTGTGGTTCTCGGTGGCTATGGCTGACCTCTCCATGCCAGGACCGTCGTGTGTTCTACCTGAGAGTGCAGCGCGGACATTTGCACCTCTGCGCCGTACTTGGACCAGCAGCAGAGGGCCCCTGACGCAGACGTTCTGGGTGCCGCCACTGCTCGCGACGGGACCTGGGCTCTGGGCGGATATTCAGCGTCGGCGAGATCGCCTTCGCTGGAGCACCGGGCCATGTGTAGCATCGCCGATACCTGCTTCGTATAGTCAGCGTCCTTGTGCAGTATATGGGCTAGTGATTTACAGGCGGACCGCTGACCTGTGCCCTGTCAGCCGAGCAACTATGTAGTCCGGGAGTTCAAGCTCTGTCTGCTCAGCGCAGGTAGCGCGGTCGCTCGCAAGAATGCTCGCACCTCTAACGAGTGCCGTCCGGACACAGAGGCCAATTCTCTCCACTTCGTGCATGTCCAATGATGCGATGTATGCGCGCGAATGTGAAGGTTCACTATGCTTCAAACTCTAACCATGAATGCCGGATGACTTTGTGTTCGATCTACGCCTCAGCTACCCGAGGAAGGAACGGCATTTGGAGTGATATGACGACCTGATATCCCTTGAGCACCATCCCCGACTCCTCCCGGACAGAGGGAGGGCTCTCTCCCGCCATCTTGTTGTGCACTAGTACCCTTCTAGCCAACTTGATCACATCTGCGAATACGCATGCCGCACAAAAACAAGGCGCCCGTGTGTGTGTTCCGACGATCAATAGCAATGGTGACGAGGTAGCAGTGATGGCCTGGGGGGACGAGGGTAGCGGGGGCGCCGAGGTTGTGAGTCGGTTGGGAGGCGAGGCGACGGATTCAGCAGGCGCGCGTGGTAGAGATGAATAAACAATACGATACCAGTGCGCCAGCAAAGAGGGCCGGCAGGAACTATCCCGACACGCGCTGTCCGGCGCCGCGGCGGACGTGTTCGTCGCGCTCAGCGTGTTTGTCGATGGCTTCGTCTGTTCTTGCTCAGACTGAGGTCGCCTCGCGCATATCAGATGACCGACTCTCCGCCTTCACTACCACACTGCACACGCCCTGAGCCTCCCGCAAGAGCCTCTACCCCCAGTTTTGCCAGGTTGCTCCGTGACGAGTCCTCGTAGGTACCAGTAATGTTTCATTGAGCGCTACGCCGCCTACACCGAGACGGAGGATATCGCGCCGCACCCACGGCGCAAACAACGCGCGTATTCGCTGCTCGAGCTGGAAGTGAGAGAAGAGGTCGCCTTTTGGGGTGTAGCTGACCGGATTGGCTCCGTAGTCGAATAGAATCAACACCTTTGTCACATTCACGGAGAGTGGTGCATCGAGGAAGGTGTGGAAGGCCTCTAAGTCAACGATCGGCTCCTTCGCTTCTTGTGGTGCGCGGCCGGCGCTGGGACCGCGGCCGTGGTATGACAACAGACGTTCAGGATTAATCTTCATAGTGATGTCGATACTGGTGAGGTATGGGCTATTGATGCTCTTGATGAGGGATACGAGCGCATATTCGATCGTATGCACCGTCGGTGGTTCACTAGCATATATCACCTTCAGCTTTTCAAGCGACGTATTCAGGGCTAGGTTCAACTGTGGCACACAGTCGCCCTGCGAGTCTTCAAGGTGCGCGTGAGCAATCGCAGGAGCGGATAGTACTTGATACGGGCACGAACCTGATTGACACGCCCACACTACGGTTAGCTCCCTTAGCGCTGCGCCGGACAGACAGAGTGTGCGTTGTATGACGTGCATAAGGGCAGCGGTAGGCTCCTTGGGGTTTACTAGATCATGTTCCTCGATGTACAGCGTTTCGATGGCACGATATGCATGTGAATCGCATATCATCATCATCAAGTCTCTGGCGTGCGGCTCAGGTAGGCTGTACAACCTGAGCGTATGGAGGTGAGAACATGGGGTCCTCGGAAGAGCCCCGACATCTTCCCAATTAGCTACCGGGTGAGATGCGCAGAGATCCAGGGTAGACAGATGTGGAAAGGAGCCAAGAAAGTATACAAGGCGCGAGAGCAGGTCGAAGACACTGATGTCCAAGGCGAGCGTCGTAACAGCCGAATAAAGACTGCATACAGGTAGCATGGTCTGCGCGGCAAGCCGAAGTGCACGTGCGCTGTCGCGCAAAGGCTGGAGGTCATGGTCTCCGGGAGAGATTCTCAGCGAGATATATCGAAGCTTCCCATTGACTTTCAAGGCAGAACCATTGGGACGCCCCAGATCTGGTTGGGTTATTGAGTGCGCGTCCTGGGCTACGGGTATTTCAATGGTATGAAAGTACGCCGCTTCGAGGTTTGGTAGCGCGTTGATCAACCGCCGAAGCTGCGATGCGCTGCCAAATCGGCACCTTGATAAGCCCAGGCGTGTAACCTCAGAGTAGTGCGCGAGGGAGTCGAAGAAGTAGGTGTGCGGGCGGCGGGTAGACGTCCAGTCGAGTTCGCGGAGCTGCAGCGTCTTGGCCCAAGGTACCTCGCAGCCCACCATGAGCATCGGGAACATGTGTACAAAAGGCGCGCGGGGATTGTCTTTGAACAATATGCGTCGAGGGACAATCTGTTCGGGGTACGGAATAGGTCCTTTGGCTCTGAACGCGCGAGCGTAGGAAATGAGAGTCCTTCGACTTAAGATCAAGAATCCGTGGATCCTGAGGTCGACGATGTGGTGTCTCGCACTCGAGTAAAACGCGTGACAGACCAGGCAGCACTGCGCAAGCGCTGAAAAGTCGATCCAGAAGAAATCGATGATGTGGTCGTATATCTCTTGAGGAAAATGTGGGGTCGAGTGACTGTTACGTACGTTACTATTGCGTCGAAGATGATTGTGCTGATTCGACATGATTTGCTCACCCTGGGGAGTTCTGCATCGCGAACTGGATACCATTTGTTAGGTTACCAGCCTCGATATTGGCCATGATAGTAGCGACACCGGTCGGCGAGTGGCTCAGTGCTGCAGCAGTGCACGGATGAGGGTTGAGACGTTGAAGGAGAGAGGGCTTCAATGCGTATGTAGAACTCAGATTCCAGATAATCCCGGGCATCGCCGACAGGTCTATTTACGTTCGCCGCTGCATGCATTCGCATGGCAACCATGTGTGCGTCCCAAGGCGGTTGAGACGGAGGAACTAGGTGAATAATTCAGCGCCGAGCGCTAGCAATGAGCATCTGGTCGCACACTCTTTTCGTCCCGGAATCCCTTACGTCCGCGTCATCGCCCGCCACCGCCACTTTCACGCCACTCCCTCAGATCTCTCTCTTCCCCCTACCATCTTGTTGCCCGTCTCCCGCCGTCATCCTTGCATGTGCCACCTCCCGGGACCAACCATCTCTCTGCATCATGCCGCTGGTTGACGCACAAACTGTGGCAGTTGCACGCGTACGTATCAGATTGGTGGCGGAATTCGAGCCTACGCGCCAACCTCGATACCGTCATGGATTCTCAACACACATTGAAATCTCAGCAGTGAATCTGACACGCTCAATAACACGTACCTCAGCCGCGCGTACTGGCTCTTCACCGCACCAGGGGGACATTATAGCATGCTCGCCGAAGAAGCTGCATCGCCCATTGCGCGTGCTTGTGCTCTTCCCAATCGATGCCCTACGACACGTCCGACAGCGGGAAGGAGAAGTGCGCCGGTGGCTTTACCGCGAATACCGCGGACGCTCTCGCGCAACGTCCGTAGGCGCGATTGACACACCGAGGTGCCCGTTCAGGACGAGCCGTGTTCCTAGGCTTAAATCTGTGAGCACTGAGAATCAAGGGCCCGGGAAGCAGTAGAGACGCAATGAGGATGCCCGCGGATTACAAGGACGACGCGCTCTCTGAGCATGGCCTGCCACGTATACAACGACAACTAAACGCTGCAGAGCGATGTATATGCGCCGTCGCAGGAGTGCGCATACATCGATCCTTCCAATCTGAGGGAAGAGGGGGTAGAGAGGTGACCGACGGGCAGTCTACTGGAAACGGCCCATACCTGCATGGAGGAGGAGTTCCAGACTTGCGCATTCCCATTCTCCCGGCCAGGCGTGCCATTGGCTCAGACTCCGGGGACGGTGGGCACCTTGCGATTCGTGCTGGGGCTGTGACGTGGGCGTCGTCGATTCAGTTGAGCCCGTACCCTCCGGGAACATGCAACCCACGCCTACATCCACCATGCATAACGTGGCCTGGAAGAGTGCGTTCCCTTTGTTCTCGTTGCAACCGCCCACCGAGTCGAAGGAGCCTTCACAAGAGCTCACATCTCATCTCGGGGACGATGCTGAGAACGACAGAGACATCAGCATAAGCGACATTCATAAATGTGGAGTGCAGCTCACCGACACTCCCTTCCGCCTTCCATCCCATGACTCAGTCCGAACCGTTATCCGCGCGCATGCTCCTACGACCAGTCTTCTCGCTTGCAGTGGCAGCCGCAAGGTGGCGGTGGGCAGTATAAAAGCGAGGCATATATGAGTTTTCTGAGGTATGAGACGTTCCATAGTCGGGGTAATGGTGTCCATAGGTTAGAGTGCGAGGTCAAATGTATGGCTATGAGCGACTCCGGGTGCTGCTTACTTACTAGTAACCTGAGCGGCCAGGTTGCCAAGAATCACTGAATCGATCAGGGGTATGTATGTTGACCCGTTGTGACGCAGAGGTGTGGCAACGAAGAGCGAGCGAGCGGGACCAGTGAGGAGCACGGAGAAGAAGGGCGAGAGGTCTGCCAAAGCGAGGGATGGGTACAGGACGAAATGTGACTGTGATGACGTCAGACGGTGATGCGCCTCGTCAGGCTCGGAGATCTGGCGCTTGCGCCCGATGAGTTGCTTAGTCAGTATGTTTGCCACTTCTCCTCGCTCTGCGACTCTGTCTCCTATCGACGTCACGCCCGTCGCGCCGTTCTCCCTCCTCGCTGATCTTTGGTTCACTTGGGGCACTCTCTTGACCTTTCGGGGACGGATACCGACCCCGATGGCCTCATGCAGTATCTATGACCTGCTGGCTGCTCTCGCGGGCGAGCAACGCTGCGATGCGAACACCAACTGTTGCGCCGAAGTTCCCATTGCAAGACCCCTCCTCGCCACGGCCGTCCGTTTTCGAGTCATTAGCCTTTTTCTCCAGCCGTAGCTAGACCGTTTTCTCGTGCTCAAGCACTCCTTCACCGGGTCCCGGACGAACGCCGGGGCCCTGCTGGGCTGAAATGTCGTCGTGCACGGCTCACTCCGTGGCCTTTGCGCTTGCCGGATGGTACAAGGTCAGCGCACGCATCCTGTTGTCATCTCTCAGCATTGACGGAATATGCGTGCAGCACGGCCTACGCAAGACGCGTGCGCATATAGTGCGATTTATAGGACCCGCGCGCAGGATAAGCCGAGCGGCCCCACCTCGAGAAGTAGCGTGAAACTTCGGAAGCTCGTAATACTGGGCCTGGATTTAGGAGGTGAATGGGTCACCGTCTGGGTACGTTCAAAGTGAGTGTTACGTGGGTCTAGAAGGATTGCGGATTGAGGCCTTACGCAGACGCAATAACCACCTCTCGCGGGGATCCGCAAGAAACAGATCTCTTTGCACGGCACACTGATTCCTACCCTTGCTGATTTGCGGCCGTCTCCCTCCTCCCGCACCTTCGTGTTGCGTTCACGCCGATCCTTGGTCGTCGTGTCAACAGGAAGCCTACTGCCATCGCTCCATTCCCCAAGCCTGTGCCACCACATGTCCCGCGCTGCCCCGAATAGACTAGATGCGTAACCCTGCGCGAGGCCTTTGATTTGACCCCCGGGGACGATCGATGACTTTGCTGCGGGCTGTCTCATTTCCACACATTAAGTCAGTGCTCCGCCGCGCGACGAGTTTTCCACTGAGTCTTCTGCGGTGCTATTCATGCACAAACTCTTTCGCAACATCGCGCCGCGTTCGATTGACGCGCACGGTTCAAGCTCCCACCAGACCGCCCGCGTGCCGACCATGATCTCGGGATGCAGCGAAGGCCGCGACCTCGACACTCGCACAGGTGAAATTCGGCATCTCTGGCACCTTGCGCAGCTCGCCGCACGGCTTCATTGACGCCGCTATCCCATGTTTGTGCAGGCATGCAAGGTGAGGTGCCCGACGGCTTGCGAGTCCGGTGGGCGCGCGTTTCTCTCGAAGCTTCATGCTCGTCCGACCGGTATGCCCATCCTCTCGCACCTTCCGACTGTGCTCACGCAGTCCCCACGCGGTCTCGATGCGCTACCCACTGGTGCAATCGAACCCTTGCTACCGTCGCACCAGAGGCTGGTCTGAAGAGCCAGCTACGTACGCGATCAGACGTGAGGGCCTTGGTTCATCCCCTTGGGGGCTGGGCTCACTGTGTCCCTACACCGGATCAGCTGCGCGGCGAGAGCGCGTGAGCACCCCAGGTTTCATTCAGCGCGCAACACATCGCGTTTGGTATCGACATGGACACGGCGCTGCGGCCGATTTTGCTCCCGATGAAGAGCGATGCGCTCCGCGTTTTTACCGCGCGCATCTGCCATGGTGCTGAGAATCACCCGCAGATGAACGCGCTCAAGATTGCGCGTGCGCCTCAGGGGATCGACCTGCGGTTCACTAGGGACGTCCGCGAGTTCTGCGCAAACAATGTAAGCGTTCTATGCTTTCGTTGGCTGTGCATGAGCGAGGGCTGACTTTGCACTCAGTGTTTATCTCGCCGTACTTGGTTCGTACGCGCGAGAGTGCGATTGAGATGCTTTAGAGTGTTGCGTCTCGAACCACAACCTTCTGCCCTTCTGTTCGCCACAACGACGGAAGCACCCCACTCACACTTCGTGTCATTGCCGCGTACGTCACCGGGTTGTGTAGGCTAGCTACCCATATTAATCTAACTGACTAGCTCTCAAATGACACGAAGCATAGCCAGGACATCGTAGACCACTGCTCCGCCACGCCATTCGCAACGGCCTTCATCGGGAATTCTGTGCTGCATACGGTTGTCGCATCTCCTGGTAGCTGCGGCCAGGTCGAATTGCGCGGGGGCTGCTGCTGTGCGCTCCACCGTTCACCTCAGCTCCGGATGCTTGCACTTCGACGCTGTACTATCTCGGCCAGGAGAAGAGGGCCTCAAACGACTGTTCGGAATACCGTCGCGGTTCGCAGCTCTCAGCGCAACTTCATCATTCACGAGGCCGCCTTTGCTGTGTCTCACGGTCGCGCGTAGCATCGCGCAAACTTGTTTTGCGAGAAGCTTGCCGAGCCACAGGAGTGAGGACCTGCGCGAGCGAAACTCAGGCAGAGTGCTGGGCTG
>MPVS01000445.1:0-21818 GCA_001931775.1 Fomitopsis pinicola
GTAGGAACCCCACGGTCGCTCTTAGATATCAGACGTTGCTACTAACGCCAACGCCCTCGAGCGAAGATTGCGTTACATGTTGAGAGCCTATGACAAGCTCTGCAGGACACCCCTCTCATCCCAACGTGCCACAGGCTAGATCTCCTTCACCACCTCTTGGTTGGCGCTATTACCATGAAGCATATTTCGCAGCGCCAGAATCGCGTGCTCCTTCATGTCTACGCGCCCAGAACTTAGTATCGCGAACACCCATCTCCATCCCAGAGTGTGAAGAAGACTTACAGGGATTCCTGTCGTCGACGACGCACAGGTTCATGACGACAGGGATGCCGCCGCACTCACCGACGCGATCCTGTACGCCCCTGTCGTCCACTGTGATGATGCTCAACAGCCGCACCAGGTAGCGCTTGACGCAGCTGAAGCCCTCGACACCCGGCTGCCGACGCGCCGCTGCGTCGGCGTACGATGAGTGAAACTCACATTCGCTCTTCATTCGAATGAATGCAGTTGAGGGTAAAGACCAGCATGGAAGAGACCGTTGCTGCATCTGCTGAGGTCAATAATCGCATTGATCCCAAGAAGTCAAAGCGGAACAAAAATATGGGAATTGAAGACTTACAACAGGATGAGCTGCTCTTCGGAGGATGCTGGGTATGTTCAACAATGACCGCGTCATTACCCGTGGCAAAATTTGACTGTGTCTGTGAGAGAGTCCTTGTGACTGGATCGGCTGGCGATGTGACGATAAGCGCAAGTACAACTGGGTCCTAGGACACGAGGCGGACTTTCGGGTTCTTGGACGTCCTGAGAAGACTGGCACTCATTGATTAAGCCTGCAAGACGGCCTTTTACTCACCATTTCCTCGAGTATATTGTATGATCAAACCCTGATTACTGCGTTTACTATCCAGGTTACTACAGGCCACGGATGGTGACAAGCAACCTGGGACGAGCGGAGAGCATCGATCTGGATCTGGTTGACAGGAAGAGCAGATCCAGATCGAATCTGAGTATGTAATGACTCAATCTGAGGGCGTGCCACGCTACGCTCGGCATTCGCCGAGTAGCCTCTATCGACGACTCTTGGAGTCAAAACCCGTACACCCGCGCAACGAGAGGAGCCACTCGCGGTTGTTCCTCTCTCGCAGTTCAGGTCGATAAGGGAGCCAGCAGAGCATTTCGTGACGCCGTCAAAGGTGAGAGATCGTCTCTCTGGCGTGTACTCATTACTGACGCACATTGGCTGCCAGGTCATCCACCGGAGACTTGCAAGAAGAGCATCTTGCATCGCGACAACAGCGAGAGTAAATATATGCCTTTGAAAGACCCCGACGTGCCGTACGAGGGTTTCGTGCAAGACTTTGACTACAGCCTCAACTGGCCTAGGTTCCTCGCTAGGCTTGGCTTGGTCAAGAACTTGACGTGGGAGGATTGGGACAAATTCGTCAGCGCAGAATGCCTCAAGCTGGCCGAGAAGAATCAGCAGGCTTTGGAGGCGCAGTGGCAGAAGGAAGAGGAGGAGGTCGCGCGTCGGCAGGAGGCGTTGCGTCGAGCTCAGCGAGCTGCCGAGGGTCACGAATCGGATAATGACACGCAAGCGACGGCAGACGTAGATCTGTCGGTGCCCTCCGACAGTGAAGGCTCGCAGGAAGCAGCGTCTCAGCTATCCAGCGAGGACGAAGTTGCACAGAGCCTCGGCACAGAGGACGACTATAGCAACGAAGGTTCGCAGGAAGAAGTGTCAGAACTCCGTGGAGAGGGCGTTGCACAGAGCGACGGCGCTGAGAACAATCGTAACGACGCTGAGCTCGACGAAGTCGAGGAGCTTGTCGGCGTGGAGGTCCCGGTCGTGGGTCCGCAGAACGACAGCCCCCCAAGCGAGGAGGAAATCAAGAGACAGTGCAAACTACGCACAGTACGTAGACTGTCTTCTCGACGTCTCTCCAATCCTTCTGACCTCTCTTTCTAGGGCACGCCCACTTCAAGGCGATCGACCTCCTCTCTCCTGGCGATGTCGTCCACCAAGTCCGACACGATCTCGAATCATTCTTTTGGTTGCTTATCTGGATACTTCTACGTCATACCGTCCACTTGCTGGGACGAGAAGCGTGTGCCGAGGTGTTCAACCATGACAGCGACAAAGCATGCAAAGCAGCGAAAATTGCTTTTTGCACCGAACCTGACCTTCAGTACCTTCGCAACAAACCTCTGACCCAGCTCGTCACCGAGTTCAGCGCGGCATGCAAGACCAACTACTGCACAATGAATGCAGAGCCTTCCGATCCCTTGACCCACAAGAAAGTCCTTAAGATCTTCGAGAAGGCTCTTGCGCTAGAGTCGTGGCCTACGACAGGAGATCAAGCATTATTGTACGATGTCCTCGAGGTGAACAAGCCACCTCGTCAGCGCGGGTCACGCCCGGATAGCAACCTCGATAGCAGTCGCATCAACTCGCGTTCCCTCCTCGGCGTGGAGCCTTCCAACAACCTGCCCGGTAGGCAAGAGGACGATCAGGCCTTGGCCAGCGGTTTGAGCCTGAGGAGGTCGCGCCGCCTTGCGAACACACTAGCGGAGGTCGGAAGTCACAGCCGCAAGCGGCCTCGCGAGGCGCGAGACGACGGAGGCCATGAGCGACGCGTACTCCGACGAAGAGCGGCCAAAGCGCACGAGCCGGAGAACGAACAGCGAGCACCACGGCGACGCCGCGCAGGGTGAACGGAAGGGATCGAGAGTTCGTCGTGGTCGTAAGTAGGTATTGCTCCCTTCCAATGTAAACTCTATTGCGTACCGTACTCAGCACGCATCATTCGGATGTTGACAGCCCCTCCGTTCCCCATTGCCTCCACACATCCGGTAATCTGTTTGACCTGGTTTGCCACTGGACGTTGTCGAAGAAAACCACCGTGACACCCGTACCATTGACGCGATCTCTGTTGTGATGTACCCTCCAGACTTGCTCTTCTTCCTCCGGGACCAAAGCTCAGCATCAAGCAGCTTGCCACGGCCCTGAACGCGCAGAGCACCGCTCGAGCGCGTCTGTGTGCGGGGAGATGTGGGCGCAGGAGGTTGAGTGGGATGGCGAGGTGACAGCGCAGGAAGGAGCGGGGGCGGAGAGTAGGAGCGCGCTGTATGCGAACCGGCGGAGGATGTTCAAGCTCAAGGGTCACTAGTGCAAGGCTCTAGAACACATGGACCGGCGCATCGTTGGCTTCAGAGAGGTATGTCCCGTGATTTGGTACATCCAGGTCGTTGGTGTGTTGAGTGCCTCGTAGTCGTATCGTCGCAAGTTGCGCAACTCCCAGCCAGTGTCCCGCGCGCGACCACCTGCACCAAGTTACCTACTAATGGTGAATGTACTGCGCTCACGCGTACCGAAGCTTATACTGTTACCTGTACACGGCCGCTATGTCTCTGCGCCGCACGCTCTTCAGCGACGCGCTTCACGACGTCTTGCGATTCGCGAGCTCTATGTGTAAGTGCTGTCTCTAGATTCGGTGTGGTTCCGGCGACGCACTCGTTTGTTCTACAGTCCCGTTTACAATTATCTATGTCTCCATGCGTGCGTATGTGGTTGGCCCCTCGGGGTTCGGCTTTTGTGTACTAACGGTCACTGTGCAGATCTCGTCAAAGAGCGTGTGCCACTCACGCTTTTCAGCCAACTTCATGTTTGGTTGGTGCGTCGCCCTCCTTGAGGTCATGGGAATCGAGTGGGCTTGACTATGAATCCAGGGAATGGCGAGTTCAAAGGCCCCTTGCAGCGGGCCTTCGATCGACACACTTGCGTCCTTACATCGACCATGGTGACCTGCGACGTTCGAAGTACCAGAAGGGCGTACCTGCATAACGCGCGTCACGTTTTGCGAGGTCGAGCACCCCTCTTGCGCGTGCAATCAGCTATCTCCCGGATACGACAGACTGCTACTCCGGCTTCTCTGGAGGTCGTCGGGTGTGGCTAAGTGTTCGTGTTCGTGTTTGGCTGCGTGCGGGAGGCTAGATGTGCGTTGGAACCGAATGCCGTCCTGGAGGATGCCAAAACAGACTGGAAGTTGACCACCAAAAGACACATGTCTCGCAAAGAGACTCACCCATATCCACCAACACGCTTCGTTCCAAAGACACTATGGCCGCAAAGCGAGACAGAGACAGGTCACAAGTTGGGATCCTCTTGCTTTGGCCTACGGCTCAGTCATAGTGCTGTGGCCTCCTTTGACATCCTTCTTGTTTCTAACTTACATCCCGTCTATCTCGCGTACCCCCGTCTGCTCATCCCCTCGCACTCGAATCGGTGGCCGAGCGCGAACAGGGAGTGGTGTCTGATCGCAAGGCGAGTGGCGCATTGCTTTCTGAACAAGCCCGGGGCCGCATGGGCGACTTGCTAGGCTTTGCGGGCGGCACCCTTCGGCTCTGTCCCAATCCAATATGGCGAGCTGCGATCAGAGGGGACACGTCCACAAATTCGCGCTGTGGATTATGCGCTGGGCCAATGGCAGGTGAGCGCACTGCCTTCTGAGGTTGCGCCGTACAGCATAACACAAGGACGACCAAGTGTAGCACGCGTATGAAGTGGACGATGACAACGCATTGCCAAAAATGGGGCTATCTCTACTCACACCTAGTCTCCGATGCAAAACAGGTGTCTGGAACTCATGGCAGCATCGCAGACTATCCCCCCGAGAGGTCTCTGACTTGACTCGTCAGCTCATTGCCAAGTAGTCATTAGACTTGTGTTGGTTTGTCTCTGACGCAGGTGAGGTTCGACAGGTCTGCACTCCTTCACAGAAGCATCAAATTCCACACGAAGGCGACGCGCAGGAGTCCGGACTATTGTTCCATCTGGGCGGTGCCAACGATTAGCCCGTATCGGGGGAGAGGCGCGGCGGGATCGCAGGATCTGTCGTCGCACGCGTTCCTGAGGCTCTGGAGTCCATCCCCATCGGAACGTGCTCAACCGCCACTCATACTTGAAATGAAAGCATCCGTGCTCGGGAGGATCCCGGCGCCCGCGTCAGAGCCTCCGAACAAAAGTGACATTCCCAGTTTGGTAAGTATCTCTTCCAGCAGCGACAATGCAAGCCACTGATAGTGTAGCTTGTTAGCCTGCCGCTCGCCCTGGCCAGCATACGCGTGGTGTCGAAACGAACGTCGCAACCAATAATCCCACGCACGCGTTGCCGTCTGAGGATGGCCTGGCTCCTCTGGGACGGCTGCGATTGGACGGCTGAGTGGGTACGCTCGAATCTGAGGCGCGATCTCTCATTTCTCGACAGGCCCTCGTTCCATGGTCGTCGCCGCTGCGCACCGAGAACATGCGCCATCAAGCTTCTTCGAGGGTCCTGAATCCCGCCACCGCCGACCTCCCCTGCCTCATGGTGAGCTGTGCAATTCAGTTCGACCGACCCTCTGCAATATCACGCCGGCATCTCCGATTTTCCAGCGTTTTTGCTATCGAAGAATGGGATCCAGGCGTACGAACAATGGTGGACACGCAGCAAGAGGACTGAGATGCATCTGTACGCCCTCATCTGCAGCCCGTGTTTGGCTATGCTAGGCAGATGCGTGTACGCGTATAAAAACCGATACAGGTGGGCAGCGAAGTTCCTCATCCCAGCACTCGACACCTCGACGCCAGCCTCTACAATCCCTCCATCACACCCGAGCTAGATCCTCTCCGTCATGGCCTACTACCAATACGACTACTGTTCCACCAGCAACCCCTGGGAGCAGTTTCTGGACGTCGATACTCCCCTTTTCGCCGACCTTCAAGAACCAGCAGCCGCATCACAGAGTTCAGCAATCGACTCTTACGATGTAAGTTCTCCTTTCATGTGTAGTTCAATCTTCCTGTACTCAACTTCCTTGTGGGAGAAGGCTACGCCCATCACGGGCGACGCAACATCCCCGACAAGAGCTCCCAGCGAGCTGTCGTATGACTTCTTGTGGCTTGATCCCAGCGGTGAGTCGAGGCATTTCCGTACGGTGTTGAGCCCCCTTGAACGTACTGCAATGGCAGCTGCCGAAGAGGAGCCGTTCCCCGCCTATTCGTGGGAGATGTCGATGTTGGACTCGGAGGGGTTGTCGGGTGAGTGTACCATCTTCATTCTCTGTATACCTTCACTGACTGGTTGCTCAGTGCGCTCGGAGACCGCTACAGCCTCTCTCAAGCGGAAGCGGTCCGCTCTAGACGACAATCTTGGCGGCGGCGTCGCCACAGAAGAAGAGGCCTTCAGGCCTTCAAAGGTTGCACGGTCACTGGCAGGAGGTGCTACCACCACGGACGCTGCGCCGACCGTAGCGTTGGACTCGGAGGGTCACTCTGATGCCGAGCCACTCGCTCTCGGGCGAGACACCCTCCACAGCCACGATGTCGGCGCCCTGCTCGACCCCGACTTCTTAGCCCCCGACTTCTTCGCAGCCCCCTTCGATGCCCTTGCAGCCCTTATGTCCCCTCAGCCTGCGGTCCATGCTGAACTGGCCAGGGGGGATGATGAGCCTTCGGTTCGCACACCAGAAGGCCGGGGGAGAGAAGATGCCGCCGCTGTTCCCGCGATACCCCCGGCTGGTGAGGGGGATGGGGAGAGCGTCGGCGCGGCGTCTCCATCGTCGGGCTCATCCGCGCCTGCCCGTGACCCCGAACCTGAGGTCGCGCAGCCTGCCCCAAGGCCGCTTCAGTGGGTCGTCCGGAACCCCGGCAACCAGATGGGGCTCGAAGAGGATCGGCGGATCGGGGAGACGGACTTCTGGTGTGCCGACGCCCCAGTGGAACATAGGAACTACCGTCGCTCGCAGCCTTGCGATGTTCCAGGCTGCGATGTACGTTTCGCGCCGGGCAGCGCAGCGAGTTTCGCTTTTCACGACGGGCGCACCCGGGCCGCCGGACACAAGAGGTTGCGGTACCGTTGCCCGCGACCCGGCTGCAACGGGACCTACGGGCGTGCGGACTCCATGAAGGTACACCTGAAGAAAAAGCAGGTATGCGGAGATTTCGCTTTGGGGGTCCTACAGCCGATATACGGGGAGGAAGCAGTTCCCGACATTGATCGCCTAGCTGAATGGCAGGTCCTACCTCACTTCGCGACGATGAAGTCCTGAGACTGGGGGCCCGGCTGTGGTTTACGGTTATGGGTCGCCGTTTCGGTGTATGGCTCTGGTCCTGGACCGCTTGTTTTGACTTATGCCTCATCTCCTTGCTTCGATTTGGACACTGTAGCACATATCCATCCAATACTGTATACTTACTCTCTGTATCGATACTTTCTACCATTTGGCTTATGTGGACTCGTCTAAGTGAGTCATATTGATAAGGTGGTCACAAAGACGAGTTTATACTGCGGGCGGTGCGGTTGTATGAAAGAGCGACACTTGCCATACCGGGTTGCGAAGGGACGAGTGTCTCTGTATCCCGTGATCGCGTGCCCTGCTCTCTCCCCCCACTTCATCCCACTTGCCCATGTGGCTATGGCTGTCTTCGCCGACGCTCCCTAATACTCTGCTCGAACTCGCACTCGATTTCCGCTGCCTCCATCTTCCCTCAGCATTAGGGCCATCCATGCTGCCGTGCCGCAGCACCTGTTTCAGAGGGCGACCTGCGAATATCTCTTCTATCCTGGCCATGATGTCCTCCTCAGCATCTGCTTCTATCTACTTGCGACACATATCAACGATCTTGTAGCACCTATGCTTGACGTGATAGCAATGGAGAACGGATGGAGAGCCGAATATGCGACAGAATGGGCGGTATGGGTGACGTGTTGGTTTTGGCAGAGCGTTGCATTCATGGTGACCTTGACTCTCGGTGCGTACTCGTTTTTGTCTGCTCGATAGAATTCCACGCTTTTCACTCTAAGTGGCCGAATGTATGGGGTTTGCGATACCTTGTTCCATATTGTTCATAATATTTACGCCTATATGACACTTCGCACATACTATCGGAATGATCCTCCATGAAATGTTGCTACTGTCACCATACCACCCACCCATCCACTTCTCCCTGCTACCACGAGCTGGAAACGGAGCTGACCCTCTACTTACGTATAGGCCATGAGGTACGCGTCCGTCTTTGCACTACCCGGTATGTTGCGTGACACCACCGCTGCTCTTCCATGATACGGCAGAGAAAGCGACCGCACTAGACTACCGCGAGAATGTTGAGGAGAAGCCGCTGTACACCCTACGCAAGATAATTCTTACGCAGATTCTGTGTGTTGCGTTGCATCCCTTCCTTTTTCTTGCGTCCCTCTGAGTCTCTCGTCGTGCAGTGGTTTCCAGCTTTATCTGATGTAAACGTGCTTACGTGCGGTCGTACTGCCCTAATGAGGGACATGGGCAAGACACAACCGAAAGGGAAACCCTAGGTACCCGCCGGGAACAAGCGTGAGTGCCGATCTTGATATACGGGTAGCTGAGAGGAAGAGTGGCATTACAAACTAGGGTCGAAGCTGTTTCGGGACGAGGAACATGAGTGCCGGTCTCTTCGAGGATCGCGTACGTGCGACGCCGGGCGCATACATGCACGCATCCTTCATCCCGCTCATTTCGGCTGACTATATGCGCGGTGTAGGACGCCTGATCGTCGTCTCGGACATGCACATATTCTGTATGCTCGCGCTCCTCGGCTGCTGAGCGTACAACTCGGGTGCCGGGACGGTGTGAAGGATCTATTCCGTGCCGTGGCTGGTGCGTCTTCGACACGTTCATTAAGGTTATATTATTCATACTGACGGCCCACGACATCGGTAGTGGGCGCACAACTGGTGAGTCTCCCGTTAGAGAAGGTCCCGGACAGTGCGCTGACGGGAGCAAGATCGTCACCGTGACGTACCTCCAGCACTCGGGTCCGACGATCCCTTACTACAGGGTGCGCTCCCCCTTTCCCCTGGCAATCTCCCGCACTGAAGCGCTGGGTCTTACATACTGGACCATTGGGAGGAGCTCCGCGGCGCGCTCGCCACGGCCAATCAACCTGTGTTTGGCTGGGTCGGGCGGTTCTTCTGGCACGGCGTGCGTCCCTCTTCCCTGCCTCCCACTCCATGGACTTCACTTTCCGTATTGTTCGTGGGTCCGTAGATCGCGCACGACCATGTAGCGCATCACTTCTTCGTGGGGATACCCTTCTGTGGGTTGTCCGCTTGTAAGTGTCATTTGCGCTGACTCATCGCGCTCTGGTGGCGGCAGATAACCTCCCGGAGGTGATGGAGGCACTCAAGCCCGTCTTCTGGGCGCACTATTGCTACGACTCCACGGTGCGTGCTTCTTTGTATGTGACACTCCCGCCGCGACTCGGATTTGAGTTGGGAAGTTGACATAGCCAACGGTGGGGGCGCTGTGGCGGAGTTGCACGCGGTGCAAGTTCGTGGAGAGCGTGGGGGACGTGGTGTTCTTCAAGGATATGCGCTGGGAGGCTTCGAGGGCCACTGAGGCTGCGAATGTGGACGGCCACGATCGAGCTGATGTTGGGCAGGCATATGGAGGGAGTAGGAAGGGGGAAGCTGAGGTTGTGGGCGGGCAGGATGAGAAGGAGGACGTGATGGTGGATTGGTGGGGTGCGGGTGGTTCGTGGTTCATTTTGTTAAATATATGGTGATTGGATGTGCTCACTTGTACCACTCAGCTTTCGCGTATAGATGGCACTAGTTTGGCCTCTGTACACCCTCGCGATACGTTCGATTGAATGGCAAGTCTTTTCTACAGCCCATGCACGAGCGTAACGCACGTGTATGCAAGAGTCAGACGCATCAAAGGGGCCCAATGGACGATCGCAACAGTGCGCACTAGCATATTCTAAGAGGACAGTATGCGGGGAGTCGCTGCGAGAGCGCTGAACCTGGAGACATGGAACAACCGAGAAAGCTGCATGATACACACGCAACAGTGAGAGGTGAGCGAATGGCATACAACTGGAAGAGGTATTGCGGAGTCTGCGGTCTCAAGATCTCATTGATCTGATGTCAGCCGTGAAGAAGTGCATATGCTGTGTATGAGTAACTTGGCGGGATTCTGTGTTCATGCACTGCAACTAGTATCACTGCGGCTGCTCACCCTGCCCCACCATCCGACAATTCAACCGCATCCGTATAGGTCCAGCCCTGGATGGACCACCGCCGGCCCACGGGATATCGGTAACGGATGTAGCTTCCGCTTTCGCTTGTGTAACTTAGACGCAATGATTTCCTCATCCTGAAGTATACAATGCCAGGGTTCATCGCGTCGTCTTATGCGTGGAGTGGATAGCAGTACCAAGCCGCAATGCGTCTACTGACAGCACGAACTTGAGAGAGTAAGTAAAACAGCTACAACAAGGCTACAAAGAATCACTGCTTGAGCCCTTCGACTCCCATCTTTACGCACTTCACCGCTTCTTCCCCGTCTTCTTCGACGAACTACGCCCTCGTGGTCTAGTAATGCTGAGCGTCCTCGGCCTTTTCGAGGTGTGCGACTCGGCGCCGAGCTCAGCGTCCTCAGGAGCATCGTGACCATCCCTGCTACGCTTTCCAACACTACTGTCCCTCGTCTCATTGTCGCGACGTCGCGACGTCGTCTGCGCGCGAGAGCGTCTCGCGACGTGCCGGCTGCCACCAGCGGCAGCGTCCGTCTGAAGGCTACTGCTCGCTTCCGCAGCAGGGTTGCGGCGAGTTGACGATCGAAGGTTGTATCGCCGTTCAGCACGCGCGCTAGGCCCACCTGCCTTCGATGCTGGCCACGTCTCTGCCATGTTGCGGCCGGTAGTTCCGGAAGAGGCCTGAGCTTGGCCTTCATCAGCAGATGACCGAGCAAATATGTTTCCATCAGGGGAGGGGTCCCGCGGGGCGTTGAGTGTGGGTTCGGGCTCGTCAGCTGCGGGTCGCCCGTTTTCGTTGTCGGTAGCAGGCGTGTCCTGCGCGACAGGCATCGCCGGCGCCATCTCAGGATCAACGGCGACCGCGATGGGCTGCCCGTCTGCGGGAAGCGTGTCTTCCGGCGCCTCGTCGTCGTCGGTGTCAGGGTCTTTGTTCTTCTCGTCGTCGGAAAGCTCGTACTTGGAGTCCGGAGGCTGTGGTCCAAAGCGGGGGAAGCGGAGATCGCCACCAGTGGTGTGATCGATGGTGCCCCGCGTGACTTCCTGGTTCATGCTTTCAGCCACCTTCTCCGAGTACTTTGCATTCCGGGGTGGTGCCCAAGGGCGGGCGGTATCACCAGCCGCGTCAGGCCAAACACTGTCACCCGAAAGAGCCTCGTCGAAGATGGCGAGAACGTCCTTGTGATTCATGCGCGGAGTCGCCTCCTTACGGTTGAAGTTCGTCAGGCAGAGTTCGCGGAAGCGTTCGAGTAGGTCGTTCAACGGCTTGTTGCCAGGAACCTCTAGGGCATTCGTTATGTTGATCCATCCACGCTTTGTCAATGCACTCGAGCGCAGCGCCGCACCGGGGCAGAAGAGGTAGCCGAAAGTTTGAGCTTTGAGTTCGTGGTTATGAGCGCAGTGCCTGATGACAATAAACACGAGTAGCCAATAGAATGACTCTAAGTCATGTCGTGCTTCATGGGTGATGCCCTTCTCGAGAATCTCGATCGCCATGAAGAAGACCGTGCCCTTAGAAGCCGTGAGTCTAGTTAACGACGAGCTCATAGGTAGGTCACACTCACTGTGCGCTCTTTCGAATCGTTGCCCGGATTGCCATCCTGCGGCAGCTCATGGCCGTGCTCGACACAGTACTTCTCCCACGTAGCAAGATCGACGACGTCGCCCCATCCAAACTCGTCCTTGTGTTTGATCAGGAACGCCACCCAGCTGAAACTGTAATCGAAGTCCTGGATGAAGCCGCTGAAGCCTTGCTTCTTGTCTCGAGAGATCATGACGTTGCCCTCACTGACATCGCGATGAACGACGCCATTCAGGTACGCCTGGTAGTGCCCTAGAATGCCAGAACGTCAGTCGGCGAACACGATGGACTGGCTTCGCACAGCTTACCCTTGATCTCGAAACGCCGTCACGAGCTCCTTCGTGGTCAAGAACTCTGACAGCGGCGTGCCAACTGTCTCCAGCACAATCCTAGTCAGACTCCGCTCGTTCCATCGATTCTTCTCCGGTGCGTCGTGGAAGCCACCGACAGTGAGGTGCCCCGCTCTGACGAAGTTACGGGCGCGGGGGTTCATCGCTTTCTTCCTCTCGCCTTCCACGCGATCGCGCTCCTCCCGCCTCCCTGCGTCGTCGCCGAAGACGAACTTCGCGATGCCAGTTAATTCTCTCCCTCCTGCAGAGCGAAGGATGTCTTGGTAGTGCTTGGTCTCGGACGTATGAGCCAGCCCTCCCCACGACTCCTTGATGATGTAGCGCTTGCGCTCGCTGGGAATACTAGGCGTCTCGTTGAGGTCGAAGGCCTCCCATACCAACGTCGCACGCGAGAACAGCCCAGGGTTTACGAAGAGGAGCTTATAGACCAGGTACGTCTTCTTGTCGTCGCCCTCACCGACAGTGATCTGTCGGCAAGCCTTGCGCGTCTCCGCGGTACGTCCCCACTCTGGGTCCGCCGCCGTAGCCCACTGGTCGGCTCGCTCCCTGTCGGCAGGGGTCCCCAGCGTCACCGTCGGGTCCGCGCCGACGATATCGCACTTGATCAGCTTTGGATGGAACAGTCGCCACAAGAACTCGTGTAGGATCTTCGGCTGCTCGCGATACTTGAACGTGGGTGAGCAGATGGCGCCCGCGCGGTCAAAGCGGAAGATGCGAGCGATGTCGCCGTAGACCCCAATGACGAAGGCATACAGCCGTCCCTGGGACAGCATGATGTTGCGCGCGCCCTTTGCAAGTTGCACGAGTGTTTTCCAGTGCGTTGGAGTGTGCATGATCAACGGGTCAGCCTGCCGGGCGTCGATTTTGAGCTCGAAGACGAGCGCAACGTGGCGCCACCGGTACAGAGGAGTGATGACGGGGATGGAGGAAATAGTAGCGATGATGTCTGGCTTCGTGGGGTGGTGCTCCTCGTTGTAGTGCTGATAGGGGAACTTCATGGTTTTGCTTCCGTAGTTGTGGAATCTCGGTCTCTGGTCGTCTGGGAAGGACTCGACAAGCTTGGTCAACGCGTTGATCTACACCCAGCACGCGGTTCAGTAAGCGAGCTCAATATATAAAACCTTGCATCCTTACCATAGGTGGATACATATCGTATTCGGCCCCGCGTATCGGGACCTCTTGGAAGAGATCCTTCACTTTGGGGCACTTTGGTACGCGGCCAGCTGCGGGCACCATGTCCTTGAGGTAGGCCTCTATCTTCAGAGGATACTCTCTGATCCTGTCGTGGATCTGCTCGTGCCACCCCACTTCGTCGTCCGGATTGTTTTGTTTAGCTTCAGCAGCGTCGGCATGATACATAGTGGGACGTCGCTGCTGTGGGGTTGCCTTGTCGGACATGGTTGCGAAGTCGTCAGCGTTGGTGTAGAACGGAGAGTTGGTCGCGGTAGAGGTTGGGATGTGAGGGAGAAGAGGAAGAGCGAATGGAGGGAGATTTACGCCCAGAGAAAGCAAGTTCACCAGCCTCAAGCAATAAAATGTCGGTCTGCGGTTCTCACCCCCAAGTGCCTTTAAGCGTAGCAGTCACTTGTAATAGCTAGCCGATCTGATAACATAAGCCTAACTTACGGTCAAGTCCGGAGATAGATATGATGATTTCGGTTTGCTGTCCCTGTGACACTTATTATCAGGAAATGCAGCCCAATATACTTGTGGCTGTGTTCTTCGTCGTCGTGCGAGGTGTCAAAGGTGCATAAGCGCTCGGAGGCGAGCGCAGCGCTTGAACAGAATGTCCGTTTTTGGATCGTATTCACACGCCCCACGCGGTGGCGGGTGCCGGTCGTCGCTCAATCAGGCAATCCCCTTGTTCACCCTCCTTGTACTTTTGTTGCCGCACATCAGCGCCAGAAGAACGGAGAACGCGGTACAGAAGATCGATATACGGCAGTATCTCACTACGCGTAGTCTTGGCCAAGGCACCACGGACGATTGGACCGGATTGGTATGACGAGCTTGGCAAAAGTGCTCGAGGGTGAAGGCTCCGAAGGTTGTCACGGTGGTGAGTCGTCAGTCCGTCACAAGTGCGTTAGATCCCGTTCCATAGCGGTTATATACACCGCGTAGTGACAGTGGAAGAGGAGCGACAGTGTCACCTAGACCGAAGAGGTGGAAATGTATACGCTGTGTCTACGCAACCTGTTACCTAGCAAATGTCTATGTTGAGTGTGGAGCAACTGACTGCTCTCCTCCCGGCACGATCTTGGAGTGTACAGCGACGCACACTTTTTGGGGTGGTGAGCTAAGCCCTCTTCCCTATTACAGTGCGAAGCACGGACTGACTTATGAGTCAACCAAACCACATTCTAGGGTCCAGCGGCCGAAGGCCCGTATTTTGCCCTCCCTCATTGCCTATATCAAACTCCGACATGCCACATCAATGCCACAGGGCGCGGGTTTAGCGCCGACATATCACACTGCGCTGTTCCCCATCTGACCCTGCTTCGGCTATTTGCTCGCCTCACTCACACCTAGCCTGCGGAATTCACGCACGATGACTCGGAGGCAGTCCGATGTTCGACAGACCAGTCACAAGACGCAGAGGGCATGGAAAGGCGAAATCGCTGGCCGAATTATCCTCATCACCAAGCCGATCGAACAGTTTCTTGACGCCTTTGTTCCGGGAGAGAAGCCCACAAAGAACGCGGCGACCGCTGCTTTCGACATGCCTAAGGACGCCAGAAAAAAGAGCGACCTGTACAAGCCCTTGGTAAGCACAGGCTCATCTGCATTATCTACACTCCTAATCGCGTCTCAAGTGTGACGGCTTGACCAAGCTTGTGGCTGGATTCCCCGGATCGAACAAACTCGTCTTCAAGAATCATAAGCACACTCGAACGAAGTTCCCCTACAAGAAGTACCACTCCGAGGACCACATAACTCGCCCTGATGTCATCGCGTCGTTCCCGGGCGAATCGGACATCGACCCACATCCCGACAAGTGGAGGAACATCTCGCTCGTCATTGAGGCAAAGCTGAAGGAGTCAGAGGATCCGATGAAGTCGTACTCGGACGAGCACGAGCTCACGTTGGTCCAGCTCGCGAAGAGTGCCCGCAACCTCCTCGTCTCACAGAGCCGTCTGTTTGTCTTCGTCGTCGGCATCTACGGTAGGCTGGCCCGTATCTTCCGCTTTGACCACGCCGGCGCTGTGTGCTCCCGGGCTTTCGATTACACGACGCTCGCTGGCAGTGACCACTTCTATGACTTTCTCTGGCGGTTCACCCACCCTATCGCAAAGGGCTCTCACTTTGTCGGTGATGATCCGACCGTGCATTGCATCAAGAGGGGAGACCATGCAAGCGTAACATCGAAGCTTCGTGCCAAAGGAATAGAGATCCGCGACGCGACCGAGACTGCGAAAGCCTACCGCTATATCACGGTTGGCGGTACGAACAAGGGCACGAAGAGGTATCTCGCGTACGAGCTTCTGTTCATGAACCCGCACCTCATCTCGCGCGCCACGACGGTCTGGAAGGCCCTCGAAGTCGACGAGCAGGGCAACCCGATAGGCAGTCCGGTCGTCATCAAGGACGCGTGGCGGGAGCTTGTCATACAGAAGGAGCTCGATCACTACGAGGACATCTTCAGCTCCTCTGACGCTGCGGCGGAAGTGTTCGGCGTGGCCCAGTTCGTATGCGGAGATGACCTTGGCGCTGGAGAGTACGTCGCGATGGAACGCGGCGAGAAAGGAGGCTCAGGCGTTGGGCATCTTACGGTGACGTCTCGCTACGCGGTCAAACCCGCACACCCTCGCAGCGAGAGGAGCCACTNTATATCACGGTTGGCGGTACGAACAAGGGCACGAAGAGGTATCTCGCGTACGAGCTTCTGTTCATGAACCCGCACCTCATCTCGCGCGCCACGACGGTCTGGAAGGCCCTCGAAGTCGACGAGCAGGGCAACCCGATAGGCAGTCCGGTCGTCATCAAGGACGCGTGGCGGGAGCTTGTCATACAGAAGGAGCTCGATCACTACGAGGACATCTTCAGCTCCTCTGACGCTGCGGCGGAAGTGTTCGGCGTGGCCCAGTTCGTATGCGGAGATGACCTTGGCGCTGGAGAGTACGTCGCGATGGAACGCGGCGAGAAAGGAGGCTCAGGCGTTGGGCATCTTACGGTGACGTCTCGCTACGCGGTCAAACCCGCACACCCTCGCAGCGAGAGGAGCCACTCGCGGCTGGTCCTCGGGACTGTCGGCGTTCCTCTCTCGCAATTCAACTCGACAAGGGAGTTGGCAGAGGCATTCCGTGACGCTGTTAAAGGTAAGAGATCATCACGCAGGCATCCATTCATCACTAATGCATCATTGGCTGCTAGGTCACCTAGAGGCTTTCAAAAAGGGCATGTTGCATCGCGACATCAGCGAGGGGAACGTCATGATCTCGAGAGACCCCGACGTGCCGTACAAGGGATTCGTGCATGACTTTGACTACAGCCTCAACTGGCAGAAATTCCTTGTCAGGCTCGGATTGGCCGATAAGTGGGAGGATTGGGACAATTTCGTCAGAGCTGAATGCGTCAAGGTGGCCGAGAAGAACCGACGGGATCTGGAGGCGCAGTGGCGGAAAGCGAAGGAGGCTTTCCACCGAGCTCAGCAAGCTGCCGGTGGTCATGATTCGGATGACGAAACGCAAGCGACGGCAGACGCGGACCTGTCGGTGCCTTCCGACAGTGAAGGCTGGCAGGAAGAAGCGTCGTCTCAGCCCTCTAGCAAGAATGCTGCACAGAGCCTCGGCACCGAGGACGACTATAGGGACGAAGGTTCGCAGGAAGAAGGGTCTGAGCTCTCTAGGGAGGGCGTTGCCCAGAGCCGCGCCGCCGAGAATTATCATAGCGACGCTGAGCTCGACCAGGTCGAGGAGTTTGTCGGCCCTCGGGTTCCTCCCGTTGCTCCGCAGAATGACAGCTCTCCAAGCGAGGAAGACATAAAGAGACAGTGCAAACTACGCGTAGTACGTATACCGTCTTCTCCATGTCCCCTCAATCCTTTTAACCTCTCTTTATAGGGCACACTATATTTTAAGGCGGTCGACCTCCTCTCCCGCGGCGAGGTCGTCCACGAAGTCCGACACGACCTCGAATCATTCTTCTGGCTTCTTATCTGGATACTTCTACGCCACACTATCCATATCTTGGGACGAGGCGCTTGTGACCTTCTTTTCAACCGGGACAACGAACCGGCATGCAGAAAGGCGAAAATAGCATTTCTCTGCGAACCCAGGAAGCTTGAATACCCTCACAATCAACCTCTGACTCAGCTTGTCAGGGAATTCGCCTTGGCCTGCAAGAACAACTGCCGCATAGACGATGTCGAACCCTCCGATCCCTTGACCCATGAGAAAGTCCTCGGCATCTTCGAGAGGGCCCTTGCCCTAGAGGCGTGGCCTACGGAACGAGATCACGCAAGATCGTACGACGTCGTCGAGTTTGGCAAGCCGCCTCAGGCTCATCAGCGTGAATCAAGCATGAATAGCAAGCTCCGTAACACCCCGAGTGCCCCCATCGGTGCGGAGCATCTAAATAGCTTACCTGGTAGGCAGCAAGAGAGCTGTCAGGCCTTGCCCAGAGGCTCGAAGAGTTCGCGCCGCCTCGCGAACGCGCCTGCTGAGGGCGGAAGTCACCGACGCAAGCGGTCTCGCAGGGCGCTCGACTCGGAGACGACGGAGGCCATGGGCGACGCACATTCCGACGAAGAGCGTCCGAAGCGCGTGAAAATGAACAGCGAGCGCCACGGCGACGCCGCGCAGGGCAGACGGAAGGGTTCGAGATTTCGTCGTAGTCGTAAGTAGATATTACTACCTTCCAATTTTCACTCTGTTGCGCACCGTACCGTCGGCACCTATCGATATTATGATGATGACAGTCCCTCCGAGTCAGTTCCTGGTTGCTTCCACGCATGCTGTACTACTGTGATCAGCCTGCTTCAAGTTGGAAAGGCTGGAAAACGTCAATGGTTTGTCCATCATGGAAAACTTTGAGCTCGAGGGCAAAGGGTCGGATCGGATTGTGGACTTGAAGTGTGAGTCCATACGCGTGCTACTAGTGGACTCGACCCATGCATCGACGTAAATCACTTGTCATATTTGTACATCATACTTGCGACGGAGCACTATCGCCAGTGGTCCATTTGCATTGAGGATACAAGCGAATCATTTGCCACCGAATAGGAAGAACTTGACACCGGGGTTGCGCAGACTAGTAAAACTATGGACGGGGGTGGTCCCAGCCCAGTACGACGTGACGGTCATAGCTAACTTACCATTCACCGGTAGCCAGGGGGTGCAAGACCTTCGTCCTTCCAGCCAGGCTGAGTCTGTGAGTCGCCCCCTCGACTTCCGCTCGCAAGTGTCATCCGCGCTGGCTCGACGTAACCGCGATGGAGGTCCTCGGGGCGCTATCATAGCTAACGGCGTGGGCGGCGTCACGCGGTGCAGTGAGTCTCACGGTGCAGAGCGTGGGGGACGTAGTGGTCTTGATGTTTATGGAAACGCGCGGCGACCTGAGGCGCCGGGGGAGAGCATTTGCGGAGTCTGATACTACTTACTAGTTCGCGATACATCCACTCTGGTAGCGAATGTTATCTACACTGGCAGCTAACGTATACTATACGAGGCTAACACACGTGTATGCAAGGACCGAGTGCGAAAGGACGGTCTCAGCGTACCAGCAATGCGCACTGATTTATCGACGGTTTGGATTCGCTGTTCAGGCCATGATGACACGGAGTCACTGCGAACCATTGACATACCAGCCGTTCAGCAGAGGAAAACCAGATTCAACAACCGTTCCTACTCTACGATATACCCAGACGCGAAATTAAGAACAAAAACACTGATACAAACGCTATGCACACTTCTACTTCTTCCCCGACCTCGTCGGCTTCCGCCCTCGAGGCTGGCTTAGCGTCCTCTGCCGCTTTGACGACTGCCCATCCACCTCTCCCTCGACATCCTCGGCCTCATCTCTGGCCGCACGACGACGTTTCCCCACGCTGCTATCCCTCGTCCCCGCCTCTCGCTGTAGCGATGCCGCCTTCGTCTGCGAGCGTGTCATCCGCGGCCGCTGTACAGACTCCAATGCCGCCGCTTCCGAGTCTAGACGGCTCGACGAACGCAGGTTGTAGCGACGGCCCGGTTGTGTATCCACCCCATCGACGTTGCTGGCCGGCCACGTCTCGGCCACCTGGCGGGTGGCACGCGTCCGGCTCTTTGCTGGTGCACGCTTCGCCCTCGATGGTGACTTGGCGCGACGGGTGGGCCGACTGGGACCAGCAGCGCCTTCCTGAGCGTCCGCGCGATCGTCCGGGGTTGGGGGTCGGTCAGGTGCTGCGCTGGCATCCGGTATCGTGTCGACTTCCAGCGGGGCTGAATCTTGTGGAGCACCCGATGCGCGACGGCTTGGCTCGCCTGCAGGAGCCACGCCGCTGTCCGAGGCGTCTTCGTGCGCATCCGGGGGGGTAGTTGGGTGGCGCACAGTAGCGTCCGGTATCGGAGCGACGTCCAGCAAGGCCAGCCCGGGGGGCGCGTCGGGGGCGTTCGGACGGTTGTCCTCAGCATCTGAGGGAACCTCGTCGTCACTCAAGTCCATCATAGCCAGACTCGCGTCGTCGACCTCCGAGTTGTCCGCGGTTCCCGGCAGCAGACGTTGGCCGCCGGCATCGACGGGCGGATGCGCGGCCTGAGGCCGAGGAGCGAGCCGTGCGCTCTGTCCGTCAACATTCGCTGGGTCCACATACGACGTGTGGCGCAAATCTCCCTGCGACTTCGCCTTGTTCATCGACTCCCTCATCTCCACTGTATGGAGCGCATTAGCGGGGAACTCCCAACGCCGTGGCCCATCGTTAGTCGCCGGCCAATCCATTTTTAACGCCCTGTCGAAGATGTCGAGCACCTCGAGGTGAGTTATACCGGGGCGCGCTATGGGAGCTCTGCCGACGGCGGAGTTGCGCTTGCATAGGGCGTGGAACTCCGCGAGTATGTACGTCAACGCAGGGTTGTTCTTGACGGAAATGGGATCTTGACAGGTCAAAAATCCTTGCTTAAGGCCCATGCACTGTTGCAGAGTAGATCCTGCGCTGCCAAAGATTGCACTGACGATCTCGCGCCCTGAGACATGCTCGTGGTCGGTGTGCCGAAGTACGACATAGAGAAACAGCCAGAAGAACGACTCTAAATCGTGCCGAGCTTCATGCGTCATCTTCCCTTTGAGAACTTCCACCGACATGAACAGCGGTGTTCCCTGTCGAACTGATTAGTAGACATACAATCACCCAACCAAAGTCACTCACCGTCCGTTCTTTGCTGTCGTTGAGTGCATCCGAGTCTCCCGGTCCAGCTGGGTCGTGCCCGTGTTCGATACAGTGTTGCACCCATGTTGCTAACGCCACAACCATATCTCGCTTCGCCAGGAAGCGTAACCAGCTGAAGCTGAAGTCGAAGTCGTGGATGAACCCCTTGAATGGGGAGCCGGGGTCTCGACATATCATCACGTTCCCTTCACTGACGTCGCGGTGAACGATACCCTTCTCGTACGCCTGTCTGTGGCCTAGAGACCGCGTTAGCTATACAGCATCGCCGTGAGCAGATAAAACGTACCCTCGATGGCATCTCGAAACGCAGTCGCCAGCTCTTTCGTGTCCCGGAACTCCGACAACGGTGTGCCGACCGACTTCAGCACCATCCGCACATGGCTCCGCTCGTAGAGGTGCACCTGCTCGAGCATTTTATCGCGCGGCAGCGTCATGTCTCTGTTGTGTCCAGCAGAGACCGTGCGATGACCAGCGAGGATGTCCTGCGCCAGGCGCTCCTCCTCCTTCGCCGACAAAGCAGGTACCTCTGTACCTGTGTGCGACACGATCCGGCGGCCCTTTCCCGTGTCGTTGTCCTTGGCTGCTTCCAGTTTCTCTGCTTCTTCTCGTTCTGCGTTCGTTTCGCCCCCGTAGTCTCGCCCCCACACGTACTTGGCGACCCCGCACACCGTCCCCTTCGTCTCTTCGTCTCGCAGCATCTCGTAGAAGCCCGCCTCGTCCAGGCGTCCCAGCTGTCGCCACGTATCCTTGATGACGTATCGTTCCTCGCTCGTGCTCTTCCGCTTCGCGTCCAGCTTGAAAGCTTCCCAGATCATCGCTGAGCGGGAGAAAAGCCGCGGATTGAAGGATATGAGCTTGTACGCGAGGTACGTCGTCTCCTTCCCGTCGTCGTCTGTCACCACAAACTTCCGCACTGCCTTCCGCGTCTCTGGCGTGTGCTTCCACTCAGGATCACAGTTTTTCGCAAGCCTCTCCGCGAGCTCGCGATCTTTCGCCGTTCCAAGCGACACCGTCGGATCCTGGCCAACAATGGTGCAGCCTTCGACCGCGGGGTGGAACAGACGCCAGTCCTTGAACACGTCCTAGAGGCCGGAGAGGCACATGAGCTTGCGCCCGCTCGTCTATCGCGGCCGCACCAGTTTCGCTTTGATGCGCGCCTTGTGACCGTAAATCCCGACGACGAAGCAGTACAGCCGGCCCTGCGCGAGCATGATGTTCCGCGCGCTCTTCGCGAGCTGGATGAGCGTCTCCCAGTTCGTCTGCGTTTCCGTCAGCATCGGGTCCTGTTGCTGCGACGCTTTCAGCTCGAACACGAGCGCAACGTGCCGCCAACGGTACAGCGGTGCAACAAGGCGTAGTGAGGGGATAGTAGCGATCACGTCGGGCCTTGTCGGGTGCTGGTCCTTCGCATGGAGCTCGAAGGGGAACTTCATCTCTGTGTGGTCGTAGTTGTGGAACTTGGGTCGGATCTTC
>MPVS01000446.1:0-16204 GCA_001931775.1 Fomitopsis pinicola
TTCGCATGTTCTCCGGGCCCAGGGGGAACACCGCTCGGGTTGTACCTGAGCGCCTTCCTGTTGTTGTGTACGTCCTCCGTGATGCTCTTGTAGCCCGCCACCGTCATCAGGATGTCCAAGTCCTGCGCAGCCCCACGTAAGTCCTCCGAAAAGCCGCAAGTGAGAATGGTAGACACGCGCCGCAAGTAAGCTCTTCATGACATGCCTGCACCCATACTCGCCCTCGTGCGACATGCCCCAAACGTACAGCCGGCCGACCTCGACGACGTGCGCGCCCAGAGCGATCGCCTTGAACACGTCCGCACCCGTCCGCACCCCCGAGTCAAATATGATCGTCATCTCTACGAGCAAGTCATTCAGTATGCGGCGACGGAGAGGAGGGACACGCACTGTCGCCAACGGCCTCGGCGATCTCGGGCAGGACCTCCAAGCTCCCTACAGCACCGTCGACCTGGCGCCCCGCATGGTTCGTCACGACGATGCCCTCGCACCCGACCTCATAAGCCTTCAGCGCGTCCTCCGCGCTCTGTATGCCCTTGAGCACGAACGGGCGGCCGTTCGAGATGCGTTTCCACTGCCGACGCGGTCAGCGAAAGCCGTATCATCCATTGAGGGTACAGCGACTGACCTCGCCGATGAGCCAACGGATCTTCTCCCACGTGTGAGGCTTCCCGTGCCAAACACTATGGTCAATCCATTTGCCAGGGTCCTTCTTCAGCTCCTCCCCGTGCTTCCGCATGAACACCGGGTCGGACGTTCCGATCTCATTGCCTACCTATATGCGCATGAGCACACGTTTCGAGCGCGGGGGTCGGTATACTGACCGTGTTCGGATAGTAGAAAGTGTAGTTTGCGATGTTGATGTCCGTCGGCCGCCATGCGAGCTGCCAAGTGTCCGTCGTGAGCATCAGGACGTCGTAGCCCGACTTCCATGCACGGGTGATGAGCGATAGCGTCTACAAGATCAAGCAACGCGTTAGAAGGGGTTTGACGTTCCGGCGCCGTGGTGCTCACAATCTCGTCGTCGTGCCCCATGTACAACTGGAAGAACCGTGGGCTCTTCGCATCACCTCCAGTCGGCCCGCTGTACGAGTGCACGCTGTTGCTCTCATTCTGGGTGGATGCGCCGAGGTCATTGGCCTTGGCCACATCCTCTATCGATTGCGATCCGGCAGTGGACAAACAGTACTGGGAGGAAGTAAGCGGGTAAGCGACGTGCCAACGAAGGAAATACCGGGACACGTACAGGGATCCCAAGCTCCCCAGCGATCTTTGCAGGAACCAGTTCCCCCAGAGGATGGTAGAGTTTGTTGATACCAATCGGCGCAAACATGATCGGTGCAGGTAACTTGTGACCGAAAATCGTCGCTGCTCAGTGGCATGAGTGAGAGGCTACAGTGCACATATACAAGACGCACTCGTCAAGTCGCGGACATTCGTGTCGACAAGGGTACGGGGGATGATGCGCCACCTGTAGAACGCCTCCCTGTTTGCGCGATCCGTCCACCCTATCCCGGCATTCGAGTTGGCATAGAAGTACCCTCTGTCGGTGAGCTTCTTCTTGGTGGACTCTTGAAGCTCCTCGGGGTGGACGGAGAATGTAGGTACTGCACGACACGCGCGGCGTGTCGATCAACCTGGATTGATCTGCAAGTCACTGAGGACTCACGTTCGCCAGTCTCTCCTCCTCGTTTGAAGACCTCCCTCTGGTAAAGCGAATAATGTGGCGACGGCCCTTTAGGCTTGTTCTCGGGGTCCATAGCGTCGAGTGCTCGTAGGACGTTCCCTGGAGGCAGGTAGAAGGGTAAGCCAAGGGTCAAACTCTTGTTGGAGCTTGGAAGGGGCCATGTCAGCCTATTTATGCCTCGGACATATAACCTGCGGGCTGGGAGACGGTGTGGTGCATGACATCACCCATTCGTGCAGCATACGAGACCTTCTGGCGAGTTGCCTCCGATAGATGCCGGCGCTGGCCGATTGCAAGACGGAAGAGCGACGGAAGGCATGCATTCAAGTTAGTGAGGTTGTGGAACAACATATTCTTTCTAGACAAGGCGCCATCCCAGCACGGCCTGAGGGGATATCGATGCTCATTTGGGGGAGAAGACGCGACACTGGCTCCGTCAGACGAGCGACTCGAGTCACTCGACGCCCGGGGTTGCCTTGCCGTACGGAACAGACGGCGGGTGGGATTGAGTGGCCCCGTACGAGCGAGGTGATGAGTAGTCGGCGAGACGAAAGCGAGGACTCGGACAGTGACACTGGCAAGAGCGAGACGAGTTACCGAAGTGACGCTGGGAGACATGACATCACCCATTCGTACAGCATACGAGACGTCTTGGTGGGTTGCCTCCGATGGACGCCGGCGCTGGCCGATTCAGTTGCAAGACGGAAGAGCGACGCGAAGCTGCTGTGTTGCCCACGATCGAGTGTGGCGTCATTCTGGCTGACGGCGAAGCGAGCGCGGCCGAGGCGTTGGAGGGCCCGATCATGATCGTGGTTGCTCTGGGTGAGTACGTGGTACGTGTTTCCAATGCGAAGCTCACGACAAGGGGTTGCGTAGGGACAGGGGGACAGTAAGCGTACGAATGGCAGGCGCACCAGCTACCAGTGATTATTGCACACTCATGCGGTGTTCTAGGTATATATCTCAACACGGCCTCTGTGTGTTCTATATCCCTCGTCGTGCATTCTAGGTAGCCGCCTTTCATGTGTATCCGATTGTCGCCCTTCTTGTGTATCCGCACATCATATGTATTCGAATACTGCTCTTGCGAGACTGACATACTTCAGACGTCCTGCCGCGTCCATCCCCAAATAGATTTCTGAATACACTGAATCTGCCCTCCGAGTCGCCTACTCTCCCTCGATCCCCGTCCACTCTCCCTCGTCCAAAGTCACCTCCTGCTCGCGCTCCCTGTCTGACCCTGACTCGGAGCTCTCGACAACTGCAGGCATCTTTAGCGGGTAGTAGGTACAGCATCTTGACTGTCCGCACTGGCAGCCGGTGCACTTTCACCTCTGACCGGCCCAGCGAGGCGGACACATCTCTGGCGTTATACGCTACAGCACGATCTCCCGCGCGTGACGTCGCGACAGCCGTTCAAAATGCAGCCGCCCACTCTTGAGCTTACGGAGGAGAAGCTCAAGGGCCTCGTTCCCGCCCTCCTATTTACTTGCGTTCGCAGACGGGGTATCCACTGGCCGACAAGATGTGCCTTTGCGCCCAGCACAATATTCTTCAGGTAGCCGTCCGCAGTATACTGCATCTTCGCGCTCGGAATCCCTCCACTACCAACTCACTCTTCAGCAGAGATACATCCGGTAATAAAAATAGCACGTACGGTCAGCAACAGTCGGAACCACGCCCGCATGTCGCCTTGCACATGCCTTGTTGAGCCAAGCTCCAGCGTCCGGGAGCTTCATCGCCTCTCCTCGAGGCTTTGCTCTCGAGTGTAAAAGGGCCGGGATGGTAGGCTGAGGCCATTGATATTCAGCATTCTTAGCCGTCGCAGGTTTTGTGGAATAACCTTTCAGTATGTACCTTTCAGGAGTACACATCCCGTCCATTGCCTAACTTGCTCCACCAGAGTCCAAAGGGGCCGCCGGGGCCTCGCAGATGTGAATGTGGCATTGAGTGTGGCCTGGGCCCGGGCAGCGTTGACAGCAAGTGAGCTAGCAAGGCGGCACGGTGACAGCTGATGAAGCAGGATTGTCAGCAGTGGCTATGAATAGCTAGGCAGAAACACACCATCCGTGCAATAGTCGGCCATCGTTCGCGAGGCCCAAGAGCAAGATGGTAGACTGCAAGTTGCGCTCGAGAGTTGCGAACCGAGTCCGTGCGCCACAAGCACGCTGACTCAGCTGCTGACTCATCGCGCATCACTGCATCCACACACACCTCTTCCTTGCGCATCTAGCGTGCGGTGCCGCAACACCCTGCGGCCAAGCGGCCCCAGGCTTCTGGTGCGTTCTTTGACATGACATGGTGTCCGTATTTACTCACGCAGCAGCAGATAATCAAATCAAACAAAGCCGGTAAGTCAATATATTCACGCGCCTGAGTGTGTTTCCCGTCAACTCATCCTGGGACATTGGTTACGTGATGCCTCAAGGCCTCATTACGCGTTGTCACCGGTTGCCGCGTCCGGATTTTCTGTCTAGATCGTCAGGACTGTGAGGTTCGCTGGCACGCGGCTCGGATGCGAGCTTGTCGTTCAGAGGCTGCTGCTGCTTTTTATGTACACGGTGCGTCGCAGGGGTGGAACCGGCTCTGGTTTCGGCGCGTTGGTCACCCTGGAGCGACTCTTGACAGACTATTGGCAAGAAGCCCCTGGTCGAGTTTAGCGTGTACCCCGCGCCAACCATGGCCGACTCTGTCGTCGAGCCGTATAACTCTGTTCCAACGACCCTCGCGCACTCCCACCGTTCATTGACGGTTGACAAGGCGATCCACGACATCTGCAAGAAGAGACGCAACATGATGCCAACACCTCGTCGCCCAGCTTCACTGAACTCAACGTGTTGATTGCCCAGGTCGTTGTGTCGATCACTGCCTCCCTCCGACGGCTCTCTCAACGTCGACTTGAACGAGTACCAACCTGGTTCCCTCCCTTCGTATTAATTTCCCTTTGCCACCTTCTCCCCGATCATCTCTACTGAGATGCGATGCTTCTCTACACAGCCGCCGTTTCCATCCCGGCACCGGGGACCACAATCTACTGGTAGGATTGCAGCATCTCGTGCTCAATTCAAATCACGCAGGTGAGTGCGCAACCGTGAAGATCTGGTAGCCTATACCAAAATCCTCCGGCACCTCGGAACTCATATGGAAGCGGAACGGGCTTCTCATGTCTGCCACGTACATACCACAAGCGGCAGATGCGCTCTGCCGGTTCAATCAGAACAAGTCAGGTGAGTACCTTCGGATACTGTGTTCTGCGCCTCTGCAACATGTGCAGTTGTGTGCGGTGCTACACTTGGCGAGTGTGGCACCTGCTTGCGCTCTGAAAGGTTACACTGTGTGTCATACTTTTTCACATATCCGAAGCGTCGTTTGGCGGCCGTTTCTAGAATGTCATCCTTTTCCATGACAACGCATGTGCTGTCACTTGGGTCGTGCAACCACAGACCAGCGGGTCTCGCCGCTTGCCATGCCATTGACTGACGTGGCTTTTCAATGCGTGACGGTGAGATTAGCATGGATTGATTCCGCTATGCAGATATCACGCGGTTGCCGCAGCAACCAATGGTTGCCATACCTTGGTGCGCGGCAGAGTACAGTTCTTGGTGACGGCAAACAGTCACGGTTGCTTGGTGGTTGTCTGCAAGATGTGCTGTTCTGTAAAACATACTACATGTCTGATGCGCTGCAGCCCTCTCACCGGCACTCTGCCATCATCATTGGCGACCTCAGCAGTTGCTCCTGCAAGGGCATTGCGCGTATGTCATGTGTATGTACGTGTGGGCCGGGCTCGCTAATCGTGTGTTTCTGTGCGTCCCGGCCGTTCGTTCAGCAGCTGAATTTGACACACTGATGACGTGCGTACTTGAAGAATACACTGCGCGCTCATCTCATCAATCACTCTCAATCTCAGGGAGAACGCAGCAAATCAACACTCACCGTGTTTGCACCAACGGCGGGCTGGTTACCATCAGAAAGGGTGGCGGGAGGTGTAGTCATATCGGTATCAGTGATCACCCTCGCTAACTCAATATTCTGTGTTCGCTGACTACGTATTGTCGCATCTAGACCGTCAGGACTGTGAAATTGGCCGGTACATCGCCCGGACGCGAGCTTGTGGTTCAGCAGCCCGGGCCTCTCACAAGAATGGGTGGTCTTTCCCGACTTACCACCTATAACCTGTGCCCGGGTGGCTCCAGAGGAGCTGTTACTTTACACGGTGTGTTGCGTAATATTTTGTTTGCTAACCCGGTGGAACCGGCTCTGGTTCCGGCGTGTCAGTCCTAGAGTGCCTCTGAGTCTCGACGGACTATGGCACAAAGTCCAAGCTCGAGTTCAGCGTGTACCCCGCTGCCAATTCCGTCGTCAAGCCATGACCCTCGAGCACTCTGACTGTTCATTGGTGGTTGATAGGGCAATTTGCGACAAGAAGCTCAACCTCGTCATCCCGCTTCACGAATTTCAACCGGGTCGTCTTATTGATTACCGCCTCCCGTCGTTTCACGGGTCTCTCAACATCGACTTGAACGAGGTCAAGCAACCTCGTCCCGTTCCCCCGTATCCGTTACCCCCTCGCTACTTTTGCCCCCATCATCTCTGCTGAGAAGGCTCACCTTGAGTGGAATTCTCTCGCTGACATGACGTTCTGGTGCTTCTAGACCGGTACTAATCAGATGTTCAAGTGCGGGCATGCATGTGCTTGTCGCCGAGTCTACCATGGCGACATTGTCCCCAAGGATGCCACACCGCTGTTTCGGTCGCCAGGACGTGACACCGCTGACATTCTATTCAGTTATTCAACTGGTGCCTGACTGGTAGCAAGCCTGAGGTCCGCAACGAGCCTCGGCACACATCCCCGGCGCCAGCCCGAGTGACCTCAGGCTCACCAAGGTTACCCGCTTGCTGTGCATGCTCTCCGACACGGAGCATCTCGACGGTGTGGAGCTGTCTCGACCACAAGTTCGACCTGCTCTGCTCGAAGTGTGCCTTCGTCCACTGGTACGGAGGCGAGGGTATGGAGGCGAGTTCATGGAGGCTCGTGAGGATCTCGCTGCTGCCGTACATTGCGATCGAGCGCAAATGTGTTTACCGGGTGCCGGCAGATGTATACAATCGGAAAGATGATTGGGTAGAAGCCAGGAACCGCGGATCCTTGAGATGTCCATTGTAGGTTAGTGCACACCCGAGATAATGCACGCTGTATGACCAAGGGCGAAACTGGCACAAGGGCCTGAAATCTACCGTGCATCTTGCACTGTCTCATAGCGTATGTAGGGAAGAGTCGACCCCAGTAATTCTACTATATGCTAGATAACACATCGAACCTCAAGGACTTGAGGTCAACGAAAATGCATGAGAAGACCAAAGCTCATCCGTGAAGGAGCTCCGACTTAATGACTCAATGACGGCCTGCCCGCATCGGTACTTGCTACGGTGGGGATGATGTTCATGCTTTGACTATACATGGTACATTGACGGACAGCGTGAAGGTGAAAATAGTGAGCGGACGTGTGCAAATCAATGCAGTGTAACATGTGAGGAGGGGAAGGAGGAGGACGTCACCGAGTCGTTGTGAACCAAGTGGCGTCACCATTCGGCGGACTACAGCTGGGAGCTGGGCGCCTCTTTTTCTACGGTTGTCTCACTACCAACACTCATGTCCTGCCACCCTGACTATATGCATCATCTTCAGCAATAAACGACACTCTTTTTGCTCTACCTCAGCCACTCCGAGTCGTATTAGCAAGTCTGGGACACCTGCAAAACTCCCAGTCAAGACAGGCCCTGGTAAGGCCCTCCAGCGTCCTTGGTTTCTTCGAGGAAAGGACACCAGCCCCGGGTACCGGGAACTCAGTGAATGTCTTCTAGATCCTAGAGACAACGGCTACGAGTGACAGGTGGTAAGTAAGATACCGTTTGGGAACGACCACCCATTCTTCTGCCGTCTCATGCTAATCATCAGTTTCGTATTCTAGGTACCGGACAGTGTACTATACAAGCGTTACAAGACGATGATACACACGGAGACCTGAAGGGGAGGCAATGCGCTCAGTGCATGGTAAGTTGATGTGGGTTGCCCCAAGCCTGCTTAGGTACGTTCGTTCTCCTACTGTTTGAGAGTATACAGCCCAGGCTGCGCGTCAGCAAATCAACACTTGAACTTCTACCCAGACATTCGCCCGGACTTCTACCCCGCGCTCGCGTGCCTTACAGGCATGACAACACCCGAGCTCTGGCGTGTGTGGTTCTGCTTGGCAACTTCGTGGCGCTCGTGTGCGCGCAGCCGGGCTTTCGCAGCCTGGCGTGCTAGCAGTTGCATTGGGCAAAGAAGACGCATGACGAGGGCGCGCTGCGCGACCGCAAGCAGTGTCTGAGCCTGCAGTCGCTCAAGCTCCGTGATATTGACCGGTCGGACGCCTCCGTGATATGGCTCTTCAGGGCCGAGATGGTGCAAGACCTACAGTGCGGGTATTTGACGTTCCCTCACTCAGTCTTGGATGGGGACATACTGAGGTGATTCTTTTGCTCAGTGCGTCGCCAAGCGTCCCCGCCTCTGGGGCTTGTTACTATTGCTGTATGCGGCTCACGCTGACTCCGATCGCAACGGAGGAGGGAGACGAATCGGCAAGAACAGTTTCAAATCTCGATCGGCCTAGTAGGCTCGCTGCTTCGGGCCACAGCGAAATGCGCATGAACAATTGAGGCTGCAGGGTGACTCAGATTGCGAAGTATACCAGGACCATTTGTATGTTGAAGCGGAGACGGGGCCTGGCTACTTTCCGTTTTATCGAGCCAAGTTGACCGAAATGCACCCATCCAGATTGGAGAAGCAAAGGCAGGCGTCGCATAGGACACTATCAGGCCCGGGTGCCCCGCTCCCGGGAAAGCTAGCTCATACCTACAACAGCCTACAACCACACGGATTGCGACCGCGCCAATCAGCGATTTTGTGAGTTGGAAATGACACGGATGTAGCTGCCTGCCGTCTCATGGTACGTATTCAAACTGTGCATTTCAGTCTGCATTGAGGCCCATGTTGACAATGGTATCGGTCGTCTGCGAGACAGTGCATCTTGATCTAAATCTTGGCGCGTGTGATATCATCGTAGGACGCCTTCAAGTTCCGACGTAACTACGATACAAGCGAACCAAACCCACACTTCCAAAGGTGCGTAGTTTCCGTCCAAGGTTCTGCCGCCCAATTTGTAGCTAGGAGCAACCCGAAGATGATCTCGTTGAAACGCGCTACCAGCGTGTTGGCTCAGCTTCCGCGGACGAATACAAACACAGCGCGAAGTGAAAGGTCACACTTTACGTCCATCGATGAAGCGGCAAGCCTGTGCTACGACAGGAGCCTAGACCCGCCATCCAGGTCTGTCCGTCCATCTAGTGGCCGATCCTGACTGCGGGGATGAGCAGCATATCCGACATCTCCGCCATGGTCATCGTAGCCTCCGAGAGTGTTGCTCGATGATGGCTCAGAATACGTCAAGGGCTCCAATGCAACAGACAGACAGCACGGGACGGCGCTCGTCGTTATTGCAAGTGCCGTCTGTCATTCCTTCGGCGGAAGCTGCTGGACTTCGGTACCACTAGGAGCGCCTCATTGCGCTTTGGCGGGTGGTGCTTTGTACCGGCCCCGGCGTAGTACAAGCAGATTGGTCGTCTCACTCATCACGCGGTAAGTCAGGACGAGTCCCACCGCCTCGAGTGCCACTGGGTTGTGAATAACCTGGCATAGTGTTCCAGTCTGCACAAAGACTCGGTTTTTCAAAATTCTGATTCGACGCGAGTGCAGTGCTCTGAGCAGTATGTAGAGGTCGGAATTATGAGTGGCCGACCCTGGAGGCCAGGCCATACATCGCTCGGTCCGTTCATGCAACAAGTTGTGCACCCCGGGCCCGCTATGCGCACGTTGCGGATGCATCGAGCAGGTGCACCATCACAGGTACCACCCTCCCTGTTCGGTTGATATCGAGACACGCTCGTGGAGGCGTCACGTTTTCTCTCTACAATGTTCCGGACTGGGCTCACACGCCGGCTCATCTAACTCGACTCGCTCGTACTGATTCGTGCCACGAGCGGTGCTTTCGTGCGTCGCGAATGTTGACGGTTCCATATCGACAACAAAGTTAGGAATGAGTCGTACATATGTTTCCGCCCAGATACAGCAAGTAGTCGATTCCGAAAAGACGACATACCTACAGAACAAGCTCACGATAGTATTCGACCTCCAACAGGATATGCTGAGGCATGACATAGCCACATCGTCTGGGATAAACGATACCTCGTTGACCCAAAGCGGATGTTCACCGGCTCGGGCAGAAAGGAAAGCGACGAGGACCTGATCTGCGACAAGGAGCGGGTAACGAAGAAAGTGACAGAGACCGTGTATGTCCAGTCCTGCAGCGCGTGATTGCTTTTACTAATTACATGCCGCAGTCGTATCCCCCTTGAACAAGGACGGGAACATCGAGCTGCCCTCGCTCGTGGCCCATGCAGAGACGGCATCACTTCGTTTGGAGCGGCCAGGGAAAATCCAGGTTCCGGTGAAGCAGGACATGGCGAGACGGCGGGGAGACGAAGTGAGATGACTATGCCGACGTACGTGCGAGAACCTTCCGTCACAATTGTCTAAACATCCCATGCGAGCCATACCAAACCCCGTATACATGCAGGCTGGACAAGTATCGGAAGGATCGACAATCCCCGTCAACGTCATTGTCATCAGCTTCCGAGTCGCCCCCAGTACAGGACCACCCGGTGAATCCACAGTAGCAGGTCGCCTACGTGTTGTACATGCGAAGAACGACGGGGCCCTGCTCGCGCTTGATACCGGTGCAAGGCAAAATGAGACACGCGTTGCGACGAACGGAGGTGCGGCCAGGAATTCGCTGCTACATAGCCTCAGGAATTCGAGCTAGTTACATGCCATCGAGTGCAGAGGGCGCCGGAGATCTCGGTGACTCATACAGAGTCGCTCGTTGCTTCCGGTACGAACCAGAGTCCCTGGCACTCATACCGGGGCCCATCTCTTTGAGTCGACGTGTTTCGGGTGGATGCGATTCAGATCTATTGACAGGCCCTACCGCGCGATGGATCCCAGCAACGTGCGGCACCGTATAGCGTGCCTGAGGTGCACGTCGCCGAGTGAGTTGCAGAGGGAAACCAAGTGGCGAAGCGTAGAGTAGCTGTTCCATTCGCAAGGTATCGGCCAACACGCAGGCCGAGCCCACCTGGCCGTCATGCGCTGCTCTCATCTTGTGCATCGCGCTACGCGTACGCCGTTAACGCGACCGCACCGTCCTGTGAATCCATCGCTGCACTGGTCCCGATCCTGTATGACGGCTTGAGGTTACGTTTCGTGCACGCTGCACGGTGCGCGTCGCTTGGATTCGTTCACGCCATAGCAGCTTTCGACGGGGAAGCGATTGGATTGCGAGATGTGTGGATACATTCGACACTACCTACGTCGGCGGGCACACCCGACTGAGCAGCCGCGAGCCCTCGCAGATTGTACTGCGCTCGACGTGTACTGCGCCCCGCGCCCAGCTTGCGGCCGCGGTGGGGAGGCGAGCATCAGAAGAAGAAGACACATACCATATCAGTAAGTCCTGGCCACCACCACTCATCCCGCAGCGACCGTCGCCCGCCATTCCCGCTGTCCATCCCGTCGCTGTTCTCGACCTGCCGTTGTCATGTCGAAGGACATCAGTCGGGCAGATGTGTCCGAGTCCCGTCCGGCCGTGTAATGGTGCGCTGTCAGCGTTTGTGCGCACTGCACACTACGCGTGGCCGACGGCGCCCGCACTGCCGGTCACCGGGGAAACGAAACGGACCGTGACCGCGCAACTCGTTGTGCACGCCGCTGACGACCGTTGCAACGGAGGCTCTCTTCTGCGTAGTTGCGCAATCGCGAAGCAGCCACGTTGCGACTCGGATGCGAGCAGATGCGGCGCCTTGCCGACCCCACGGACTTGCTTGGAGTTTATAAGGGCACTCACGTTGCCCCGTTTCGCCAGTGCTCTCGTCTTGCATGCCCCGGACAATAGAGGTGAGCGGAGAGTGGAATGCCTGCACGGATTTGGGCTGACTCTCCACGTCAGACGACGTCGAGGACATACCGTCAATGTCGGCGCGCTGTTCGTCGGCACCGCTGGGTCGAGGGACAGGTACTCGTTGTGCAGAGTGGTGCACGAGAGGCGGACTGGAAGGGGGAGCCGGCGTGCGCGAGACGCTAATGTATGTGTGAGTGTGTTCATACGGAGAAGGAGTGCTGTCGCGCACTGTGACACGCAGGGGTCCCTTACGCGAGCATTGACTTGTGCGCGTGCCAGTTGCTCGTGGCGAGGTGGCAAGTGCGTTGCGCGATGGATGAGCGCGCATTGCTGGTGAGTCGGTGCTGCGTGCGTCGGCCATGCGGGCCCGCGTGCGTCATGTTCCCGTGGGCCGACTTGTCAAGGGCACACGTTGCGAGTTGGGGGGCTTGGAGAGGTTGAGTATTGAGTAATACTTAGCGAGGGTGGATACGATCTCCCAGATCGGGCAAAGGGGGTCGCGACTAGAGTGCGGCGACGGTTGCGTACACCACGGTAACACCAACGAGCAGCGTACTGACCGCGCCCAGACGTATCCGCCGGCACCGGTGATGTGTACCTTGACCGCGCGGAACATGAGGCAGCACGATCCCCGTCACCACGCACGACCAGAACAGTGTGTGGAACGCGACCGGATCTGCCCCTCGGAGTCGTCAGTATCTCGTGAGTGGAAATGGGTGGGTGAGAGGGGTCACCGAGGAAGTACGGGATGAGCCCGCCGAAGAGGTAGCCTGTCGTGTCGGTAGACGTGTACAGCCGGCGGGTGGGCATTTCGCGAAGAACACCGACAGACGGGGCGGCTCCACCTAAACCCCGCCTCCCAAGCACGGGTGCGCATGCTGTGCGTCACGGAGTGCACTGTGCCGGCGTACGAAAGATCACGCTGAGGTCAACATGGTGAACGCGCGCGAGATGTCGGTGCGAGAGCGGGCATATGTCGAGGTGTGCCTGGCGGTGACCGTCGGGTCCGGCTAGCTACCAGGTGGCACGCGAAGGCTTCGTTGCGGGGCACCACGGAGAGGCGAGTGGGAGTGGCACGACACGGACGGTACGGATAGGGACAGATGGGCATGGAGGTGGTTGACACCAGCGTATGCGCCTCTCGTCAGGGCACGCAGAGAGTCGTGATGGCGAGCGGGCGGTCTGTGTGGCACGAACGAATGTGCACGCTGTCAGCGGTAAGGGAGGGAGAGGCTTGTACGCACCGAAACGTGTCTTGCACGCGAAGTCTTGACGACCAGCCGCTGCAGTTGGTTGCTCAGGGAGCGATTCTGAGTGTGCCGGGTGAAGATTGGGTCTGTAGGTCGTGTGAAGCGACGAGACGGGGAAGGGAGGAGAGGGTCTCGCCGAAACGCGTTTTGCGCAGCGAATGTTTGGTCCTTGGCGACACATCGGCGACGAGCCGGTGTAGGTGGCTGCGTGCGCGGCCATTCCAAGAGCTCAAGGTACGTACTAGGTCTGTAGGTTGACTGAAGCGACGGGATGTGGACGGGAGGAGAGGGGCTCACCAAAATGTGATTTTCTCAGCGAATACTTGATCTCCGGCAACGAATCAAGGACCAGCGGGTGCACAACGGTGCAGAGATTAGCCGCACAGCAACCCAGAGTGTGTCGAGTGCGAGGTGCGACGCCGCGCGGTCAAACAGGAACTCTCGAGTGCGGATTTGTCAGAACTGTGTTCGTGAGAGGGCGACAAGGCTGGCTCACTTCGATGCTGGAGGGTGAGTTGCTGGTCCTTGCGCGCCGTAGCGGTGTCCCCAGTGAGTGCGGTGACGGGCTACATGCACAGCAGAGCGGCAGGAGGGTAGGACGACGGCAGGGAAGGTTGCAGACGGCGAGGAGAAGGGCGGGAGAGGCACGCCGGAGGGCGAGGGCGGGGCGCAGAATGGGTGGACGAGGTGGACAAGGAGTGAACAAGGAAGAGGACGATGAAAACGGCACGACGTAATGAAGCAGATGACTCCGCGGTCGTGTGGCACTTCAAGTGCGCTGGACGCGTGGAGGTCGACATTCTCGCGAGAACACGACAATGTAATGCAGAGACACGACACACACGTTGGACGCCGTAAGTACACAGAACAGCGGCAGAGGGCCTTGGGACGGATGGACACGCAAACCGCGACTCGAAGATCGACACTACCATCACAACTTCGCATGTTCTCCGGGCCCAGGGGGAACACCGCTCGGGTTGTACCTGAGCGCCTTCCTGTTGTTGTGTACGTCCTCCGTGATGCTCTTGTAGCCCGCCACCGTCATCAGGATGTCCAAGTCCTGCGCAGCCCCACGTAAGTCCTCCGAAAAGCCGCAAGTGAGAATGGTAGACACGCGCCGCAAGTAAGCTCTTCATGACATGCCTGCACCCATACTCGCCCTCGTGCGACATGCCCCAAACGTACAGCCGGCCGACCTCGACGACGTGCGCGCCCAGAGCGATCGCCTTGAACACGTCCGCACCCGTCCGCACCCCCGAGTCAAATATGATCGTCATCTCTACGAGCAAGTCATTCAGTATGCGGCGACGGAGAGGAGGGACACGCACTGTCGCCAACGGCCTCGGCGATCTCGGGCAGGACCTCCAAGCTCCCTACAGCACCGTCGACCTGGCGCCCCGCATGGTTCGTCACGACGATGCCCTCGCACCCGACCTCATAAGCCTTCAGCGCGTCCTCCGCGCTCTGTATGCCCTTGAGCACGAACGGGCGGCCGTTCGAGATGCGTTTCCACTGCCGACGCGGTCAGCGAAAGCCGTATCATCCATTGAGGGTACAGCGACTGACCTCGCCGATGAGCCAACGGATCTTCTCCCACGTGTGAGGCTTCCCGTGCCAAACACTATGGTCAATCCATTTGCCAGGGTCCTTCTTCAGCTCCTCCCCGTGCTTCCGCATGAACACCGGGTCGGACGTTCCGATCTCATTGCCTACCTATATGCGCATGAGCACACGTTTCGAGCGCGGGGGTCGGTATACTGACCGTGTTCGGATAGTAGAAAGTGTAGTTTGCGATGTTGATGTCCGTCGGCCGCCATGCGAGCTGCCAAGTGTCCGTCGTGAGCATCAGGACGTCGTAGCCCGACTTCCATGCACGGGTGATGAGCGATAGCGTCTACAAGATCAAGCAACGCGTTAGAAGGGGTTTGACGTTCCGGCGCCGTGGTGCTCACAATCTCGTCGTCGTGCCCCATGTACAACTGGAAGAACCGTGGGCTCTTCGCATCACCTCCAGTCGGCCCGCTGTACGAGTGCACGCTGTTGCTCTCATTCTGGGTGGATGCGCCGAGGTCATTGGCCTTGGCCACATCCTCTATCGATTGCGATCCGGCAGTGGACAAACAGTACTGGGAGGAAGTAAGCGGGTAAGCGACGTGCCAACGAAGGAAATACCGGGACACGTACAGGGATCCCAAGCTCCCCAGCGATCTTTGCAGGAACCAGTTCCCCCAGAGGATGGTAGAGTTTGTTGATACCAATCGGCGCAAACATGATCGGTGCAGGTAACTTGTGACCGAAAATCGTCGCTGCTCAGTGGCATGAGTGAGAGGCTACAGTGCACATATACAAGACGCACTCGTCAAGTCGCGGACATTCGTGTCGACAAGGGTACGGGGGATGATGCGCCACCTGTAGAACGCCTCCCTGTTTGCGCGATCCGTCCACCCTATCCCGGCATTCGAGTTGGCATAGAAGTACCCTCTGTCGGTGAGCTTCTTCTTGGTGGACTCTTGAAGCTCCTCGGGGTGGACGGAGAATGTAGGTACTGCACGACACGCGCGGCGTGTCGATCAACCTGGATTGATCTGCAAGTCACTGAGGACTCACGTTCGCCAGTCTCTCCTCCTCGTTTGAAGACCTCCCTCTGGTAAAGCGAATAATGTGGCGACGGCCCTTTAGGCTTGTTCTCGGGGTCCATAGCGTCGAGTGCTCGTAGGACGTTCCCTGGAGGCAGGTAGAAGGGTAAGCCAAGGGTCAAACTCTTGTTGGAGCTTGGAAGGGGCCATGTCAGCCTATTTATGCCTCGGACATATAACCTGCGGGCTGGGAGACGGTGTGGTGCATGACATCACCCATTCGTGCAGCATACGAGACCTTCTGGCGAGTTGCCTCCGATAGATGCCGGCGCTGGCCGATTGCAAGACGGAAGAGCGACGGAAGGCATGCATTCAAGTTAGTGAGGTTGTGGAACAACATATTCTTTCTAGACAAGGCGCCATCCCAGCACGGCCTGAGGGGATATCGATGCTCATTTGGGGGAGAAGACGCGACACTGGCTCCGTCAGACGAGCGACTCGAGTCACTCGACGCCCGGGGTTGCCTTGCCGTACGGAACAGACGGCGGGTGGGATTGAGTGGCCCCGTACGAGCGAGGTGATGAGTAGTCGGCGAGACGAAAGCGAGGACTCGGACAGTGACACTGGCAAGAGCGA
>MPVS01000447.1:0-16206 GCA_001931775.1 Fomitopsis pinicola
AATACGTTTCTGTGCGCAAACGCATTTTTGAGCCGATTGCTGGCTGTCGTGCTTCAAATGTCTCAAATTTAGTGTGCGTGCTCTACGGAGAGCAGTGCACTACCAGGGATAGCGAAGGAATACGACAATGTTGATGCGGCATAGTCAAATGGCCGCGTAGGCGGTCACAGGCGCATTCGAAATCACGATTGCGAGATCCGGATCACGATCTGTCACATCCGTGACAAAAAACGAGGCTGCTCACGTTTGCTTGCCATAGCCACTTGACTGCCACCACTGCTAGTGACTCGCTAGCGAATATCATCGACGGTAGCCTCTACATAGCTCATCATAAATGTCGTCTCTGTGCACTGCTTTCAAGAACTAAGGAGGGTTGCTGCATAGTACTGGCATTGTGGTTGTTCCCGCTACTTTGGCAACAACGATTTCTGAAAGCTGAGCTAAGACGCGCCGAAACATCAGATAACTTATTCGGTGAGTGACAGGCTCGTGACGTATTAGGGTGACGAGCGCGTGACACGTGACGAAAGGCCGTACTGGGGAGTTGCCTGGGGCCTCTTACATACCACTCTATATCCAACTTCTGCAATACGAAACATCAAGACCAAGCAGTGTCGCCGTGCAATCAGCCTTAGAATGCCCTTTGGCGAAGTCGTTTGTGGTTCGCCAGGAAGTGGTAAATCGACCTATTGTTACGGCAAACATCAGCTGTTCACCGCCCTCAACCGTCCTATATCTGTCGTCAACCTCGACCCTGCGAACGACAACATCCCATATCCATGTGCGATAGATATCTCGCAACTGATCACACTCGAGGACGCCATGGCCGAACATGGACTCGGACCAAACGGCGGCATGCTCTACTGTATGGAGTACCTCGAGGCGAATTTCGACTGGCTGGAGGACGGCCTGCGGGAGCTGGGCAAAGATGCATACATCCTCTTTGACTTGCCGGGTCAGGTCGAGCTCAGCACGAATCACGACAGCGTGAAGAATATCGTGCACAAGCTGGCGAAAAGCGGGTTTCGGGTGCGTGCGCCTTCCTCTCGCCGCCGGCTCTGATTTGCAGCTGCGCTAGCTAGCCGCAGTCCACTTTTGCGACGCACACTATGTGACAGACGCGTCGAAGTACATCTCGGTCTTGATGCTGTCATTGAGGGCGATGCTGCACCTCGAGTTGCCGCACGTCAATGTCCTGTCGAAGGTCGATCTCATAACGCAGTATGGGGACCTCGGTGCGTCAACAGGCTCCTCACCGCGCGGCGAAATGTATTGACACCCCTTCACAGATTTCAATCTCGACTTCTACACCGAGGTCCAGGACCTCTCGTACCTTGAGAACGCATTGTCCTCGACTACCCCGCGTTACAAGGCCCTCAACTTGGCCATCTGCTCTCTCATCGAGGACTACGGACTCGTTGGGTTCGAAACCCTCGCAGTCGAGGTGCGCCCAGCTCCTTACTCCTCCCCATTCAATTGCGCTAATTCTCCATGTCACCCACAGGACAAAGAGTCCATGCTACACCTTATGCGCGTGATCGACAAGGCTACAGGCTGTGTCTTCGTCCCGCCGCCGAACGCACCACAACCGCCTGGCACGGTCGAGGCGGGCGACGCCCCTGGCATGCAGCGCCCGAACGCATCTGGGCTCTTCACCAGCGCTGCTGCTACGATTCAGGGACCGCGGAGCGACGTGCGTGACGTCCAAGAGCGATGGGTCGATGCAAAAGAGGAGTGGGACGCGTGGGAGAAGGCACAGTGGAGGCGAGAGGGACAGTTGGCCCAAGAAGCGGCACAGAAAAACAAGATACGGCACAGGGCGACCGGGGAGAAAACATGACGGCTCTACATCGGTAGTAAGTGGATAACAAACTTTATGATAATGCTACAATCGCAGGATGCGCTGACCATTGATTTTTTGGCTACTGCCGGTCCATGTGAAGAGATGCTAATTGTAAGCTGACGCAGGTTGGTCGATCACGGTATGTGTCCACATCCGCGATACAATTCATTGGGTGTGATGTCATGTATCCGCGGTGAGCTCAGGTGATGTAGAAGGGTATGTAGCCGTTCACCGACCGCCGAGACGTTGCTCAGTGACGCCCTGCTCGGGACCCCACATCGCATGATTGATCCACGATGGCTCCTCGACGGCGGTTGGGACCGACGACACGCTGAGCGGCTAGATCTGGACCACGACGTTAGCGCGATGTGCGCTACTCCGCACGACGTGCAACTCCGTGCGAGCGACTGCAAATCCTGGAGGCTCATTCCACTCAACTACCCAAATTGAAATAGCGACTCGAAGTTTGCTGGTGGCGAGTAATGTTGAGCGTGACTAGGATGTGTAACTGTGTGCACGTGATTGTGACGGGTCGTATGTCCCCTATCAAGGCAATGTCAGCCTCGTCGTGAACACCGTTCAACCTTCAATCCCCCTCAGAAAGGTGTGTTTAGGGCCTGCCTACCGGAGACTACCGTTTAACGTTTCACCCCTAGCTATGTCGGCAGCTGAAGAAGTCGCGGAAGACAAGCCTGTAAGCGCCAAACGACCTCGTCTGGAGGACCGTGACGCAGCCGCGGGAGGCACAGCGAGGGAAGAGTTCAAGCAAGACACCACATTCTGGTATGACGACGGCAATGTGGTCCTGATCTCGAACGACAACGTCGGCTTCCGGTTGTACCGAGGTTTACTGGCGGACCGGTCCACTGTGTTCCGCGATATGTTCTCCCTCCCTCAGCCCCCGGGGGCTCAAAGCATCTCCGGTCAATCTATCCGACTCGTCCATCGTGCTCAAAGAACTACTGGTTGCGTTGTTGCACGCGAAGAGGTGCGCCGCTTCGCTTCGCTTCTGTCATCCGACACCTAATCTTCGGACCCAGATATGCCATCAAGAGCGACATCGAGCTGGACTGCCTTTCGTACCGCATTCGTGCTGCCCACAAGTACGGTTTCGGTGAAATCCTGAAGGACTCCCTAGAGGAGCTCAAGCGACTATACCCGTCCACCTTAGCAGACTGGGAGAAGATACCCCACCACGACTCCACCCGCGCCATCACCGCCGTCAACCTGGCGCGCCTCACCAATACGCTCTCTATCCTTCCGTCTGCCGTATACTCCTGCTGCCAGATCGATGAAGCCGTACTACTCAAGGGCGCAGCCCATCCTGACGGCACCGTCGACGTCTTGAGCCGCAACGATCTGGTGATGTGCATGAAGGCACGGACCCAATTCACCCGCCTTCGCATCGTGTACGCAATGGAGGTGTTCCGACCCAACCTGCTGAAGTGCCCAACTTCCCCGAACCAAATCTGCAAGGGCGAGCTCAACACCATGTTGGTGGATGTCTTGGCGGAGCATACTAGGGTCGAGGATAAGGATGCTGGATTATTGGGGCGATGGGGCGATGTAGTTGATGATTACGTTCAGAGGATTAAGGGGCCTCGCAAGATCTGCGAGCAGTGTCTTGCTCGCGTTCGTAAGACCATCTCAGACCTGCGTAATGATGAATGGGAGAAGCTTCCTGTACGGATGGGATTGGGGAACTGGGCGAGGCTAATGCAGGGCTCGGGCAAGGTCTAGAAGTTGGGTTCACTGGCATTGGGGCATTCTGATGGTAGCTACATTAAAAGCTTGCTAGTAAATACTGTAGACATTGCAAAGTTCAAGTTGCCGACCATTGTGTTGTACGCCCTGTATGCATACTCAGTGAAGCCAAGACGCCGGACACCGGCTCATCATACGCATTCTACTACGGGAAGAAGGTGTACATTTAAAAAGGCGTAGCGGCGAAAGGGGGCGCAGAGACGGAGGACGACGAGATGCAACGCGCGGAATGCACTCAAAAGAAATGGCGGAAGAGTGGAGAACGCGTGCGGCGTCGCGGGGAAAAGGCGAGCGCAGAGAAGGGACGATGACAAGATGCGCCGCGAGCAGAAAGACGGTCGGCGGGAGAGAGTGATCGATGTCGACGTCACAGTCGCGTCGGCGGGGCGGAGCGCTTTTATGGCCATGGTGCCAGTCGCCGAAAAGGTTCATTATTGCAAGGCGTGGATCAGTGGGGAAAAAGTGGAACGTGGTAAAGGCGACAAAGGACATAGTAAAGGACGTGGTAGTAAAGGCGAGCAGGAAGACACGGTGGCAAGTAGTAAAGGCGGTAAACATGTTGCACTGAGCCACATCACTCTCGGCATTGCCCGTGGTATGCGGACAGATGCGGACCCGGCGCGACAGCATGACCAAGTCTATTATCTCATCCCTTCTCCTTCTCCTCGACGTCGTCGTCGTCGTCGTCGCCATGGACGCACCGGGCATTCCACTGGACTTCACGCGGGATGACACGTTCTGGTTTGAAGACGGCAGTGTCGTCCTCATCGCGCAGAACATCGGTTTTCGCGTGTATCGCGAATTGCTCACGCTCCGCTCCGAGGTGTTTCGCGACCTCTTCGGGATGCCTCAACCACAGTCTGAGGAGAGCCAGCTCGTCTGCGGTTGCCCCCTCATACATGTATCCGACACTTCCATCGCCTTCAAAGAACTTCTGCGTTCTCTGCTGTTGGGGCGAAGGTATGTGCCACGCAGCTTTGTCCGGCCCCTTAGCAGCGGACGTACTGAAGTCTCTTCAGATACGTTCCAAAAGACGACCCCGAGTTGACCTGCCTTTCCTACCGCATTCGCCTCGCACACAAGTATGGAATCGAGGATCTGTTGGAAGATTCGATCTGGCAGCTGCAAGAGCTATGGCCAACCTCATACCCTGCATGGATCGGGATGCCCCTTGTAATCGAGTGCACCACTCGCGCAATCACTGCCGTGAACCTCGCTCGCCTCACAGACACGAACTTTGTCCTGCCTTCCGCACTCTACGCCTGCAGCCGCCTCCCCGACGAAGAGCTTCTAGGTGGCGTGACCCACTCCGATGGCACGGTTGACCACTTGTGTCCCGATGACTTGGAGCTGTGCAAGCGCGCGAGAGAACATTTCGCCCAGTTGCTCACGAACTTCGTGCACAAGACGTTTCCCCCTTCTCAGTTAGACGTAGTTTGCCAGGACACATACTCATGTGCAAAGGCATACAAAGAAATCCGAGAGAACGCACTGGACGCAATGCAGTCTGCTGAAACTGACATCCTCGATCCATGGGACGACCGTCTCGACAATCATGACCCATCGGGCCTAGGCTTCTATCCGAAGGCCACCCTTTGCCAGAGCTGCGTATCGCAGCTTCGCCGGGAAACCGCTTGGTTCACGTGTGAAATGTGGATGCACCTGCCTTACCACATGGGTGTGCGACTTGAACGCAGCACCCGCGATGAGGCTTGGCCAGGGGGATATCAGAGACCATGGGCAGAGACAACGATCAGGAATTATGCATCACTATGGAAGTCGGCTTAGGAATATATATAACCGCAGGTCCCTAGTCACTACCGATGTGTTACTACGGCTTTGAGCCTGACAGTGCATGTATTCTCCATGGAGACTTTCCCTTGAACTTATGTTGAATTTGTATGGGACTCAAGCTCTGTTCAGCATTCGATGGAGCCTCTTGAAGAAGTAATACTACAAACGAGATGGAGGGATGTCCGCCACTGTGGTGAGCCATTGAACAGCCATGACGGATGGCAACCCCGTAACCGGCACAATGTCCAATGGATGATAGTGCCAGGAGCTGTCGACATGCTATGTCAGCAGCTCGAGCAGATGTAGGATGTAGCAATCAGCCATTCACTACCGGGTACTTGTTACAGTGGCCATGACCCAAAGCACATCACAGTGGCATGCGAACGTCGGCGATCGTAGTTGACATGCATTTCGAAGTTAAGTACATCAATGGAGACATATGTCAGTCTAATCCCATGTACTGAGACAATTCCTCCCACACTTCGTTCCGCAGGGCCTCATCTCTCTCGCGAATAGCTTTGACGCATTCGGCACAGAGCGTGGCGAAGGACTCGTCTCCCCCAGAGTATTGCTCCAGTAAGTCGGCCCACGACGTGAGGATCTCTGCCTCGTAGTCTTTGAGACGAGACTTTGCACTATTGTATATGTCTTGGAGCGCGAGCCGGCAATCGTAACCGCAGCACTCGTTGGCAGAATATCGGGTCTTGAGCGAAACCCCGTGCATAAATGCGAGCTTCATTTTCCCTGTCATGCATCGTGCAAGGTCATCCTCACTGAGCGTGTCGAGGGACCCGTCCTGGTGGGCTGCGCCGGCAAGAAGCGTGCCAGCAGGGAGCTGACAACAGGCGTAAAGTGCAACGGGTAACACGGTACGTGTGCCCGTTAATCTCGCAAGGTTGACAGCGGTGATGCACCGTTGCTGGTTGTCCCATGGATATACATATGGATCCCATGCCGCAAGGTCGGAGGGATACAGCGACTGGAGATGACGGATTGAGTCCTCAAGAAGGTCCGGAACATCGTATTTGTGGGTGAGGCGGATTCTGCTTGCCAGGACATCCAGTGCAGGATCGAGTTTCTGGTCATATCTGATATGGCCGCCGAATTAATGTGGGACGGCTCAGATGGGGAACATGTTTCGCACCTTTTACCACGCAGCAGCATGGCTAAGAACTCCTTCAAAGCAATGGTGGTATCGGACAGATGCACCACGGGGCAGCCGCACACCCGCTGGCTATCTGAAGGTTGAGGTAGCGAGAACAGGTCCCGGAACACGGCGGATCATTCCACCAGCAATTCGCGGTACACCCGAAACCCGACGCTCTGTGCGACCAACACGATGCTTCCGTCCTTGTACCAAAGTTCATCGTCTCTGGTGAATCCGGGTCTTGGGCTGTGTCACTCAAGCGTGCAGCTCCGCTGTCCTTTCCTGACCGTGCCCTTTTATTGGAAGTGTTGCTGGGGCTTCCGGCTTCTACGCCGTCAGCCGCAGAGAGAACACTGTGCAAGGCCGCATGATCATGAGTAGCGAATCCTGAGTAGAATGTACAAGACCGAACCTCGCACTGCGCCCGCGTTTCATTTCATGGGCGAGTTGCATGCGCAAGCACTGGCAGGGTTTGGCGTACGTCACGGTATACTGTTACAGTAGTGATCGAAAGTGTGACACACGCTCTTGGAGTGGCGTGACATTCCTCGCTATGTCACGCCAGCCTGAGAGTGAGTTCTCCAGACTTAAGCTTTCTGCTTCAGAAATGCATCTATACAGCCGCAGCATCCTCACAAATATATTCCCCTGGCTACTAGTTGAGGGATGTACGGCGACTAGAGCTCGCGTTGGACGCTGCCGCGAGCGTGAGTCACTGCTCCTCGCCGGCTGGACAGTGGCACAGATGGGCGGCAGGACGTGGCGCGCCGGCTTGCTAACGTTGCGTACTCCTGTCGGCACCGGCCCCTTCGCGCCCCTCGTCCGCCTCATAAGGCTGGCTCACGGCCGTTTGCTGGCCACTTGAGCCTAGTACTAGGAACGGATAGACATAGCGTCTTCATGGATCAGTCTCAGACACCCTGTGTAGAGACTTGACTGCAAATAATCAGTTGTTAGCAGTTGTTAGCACGATTTCTACTGCATTCGGGGTGGTTCCCCATCACGAATGCTAACTTTAGTAGGATTACGCAATCCTAGATTGCCTCGCCGGCAGCGCGCTGCATGGCCCCTCATCTCTCTTTCAACGACCACCATCGCCGAAGCCTACTTGATTTCATCCGCAGCCTGCCTACCCATCGCGCACATCTTTCTAATGCTTGTCGACAACCCCCTGCAATCAGGCTTCAGCCTGAACTCTTCCTTTGAAGACTTCTTTAACATGGACCTCCTTGCTGGTCCCTCGAATGCCACAGGCTCGAGCTCCAGCGGTTCCTCGCCGCGCTCGGACGGCTCTCCCTCTGGCTCTTTTTCTGGCCTTCCCCTGACTCCCCCCAACCCCTTCGTACCCGATGTAGCCCTGAACGCTAACGCGTACCTCGATTTCCCGCTAGACGACGACTTCTCCAAGCTTGACCTCCCTATGCCCCTCGCAGCTCCCGGATTTGACTTCATGAGCGCCTTCAGCAGTGCTGCGGCGCAGATGGCGAGCCCCGGCGATTCCGGCTCCGGTTCGTCGTCCTCGGCGTCGACCACATCCCCCACGAGCATCGACCCCCAGTTGGTTACCTCTCCCACGGCTCCCAAGCCGGCAAGTGAATTCGGAGACGGAGATGGAGACGACCAACACGAGGAAGAGGAGGGTGACATGGACGACGTTTTCGATGACGACGACGATTCCTCCCCTGCGCCGATGAAGGTCGGCGGGCGGGGCAAGTCCAACCGGAGGGGTACCGTGCAGTCGGGAGGCGTGGTCAAGCGCGCTGGGAGCGAGAAGAAGGAGAACCGGCCTGCTAACATGCTCTCAACGACATCTGCTGACCCGGACGACTGGCGACCAACTCCCGAAGAGTATAAGAAGATGAGCAGTAAGGAGAAGCGGCAGCTGAGGAACAAGATCAGCGCCAGAAACTTCCGCGTGAGGAGGAAGGGTACGTCTCATTTTTCACGCACAGTAGCTACAAGGCTAATACACCCTACTACAGAGTACATCAATACCCTCGAGGGTGACATCGCTGAACGTGATCGACTTATTGATGCTATCCGCACCGAGCTTGGTAGCATGCGGTCGGAGAACGTTGCTCTGCGCCAGGAGATCGACTCTTTGAAGAAGTCCTTGCTCGATGGCCGCGGCCGCGTCGACACACCTGTGCTTCCGCCTCCCGCTCCGCTCCCTGCCATTTCGCCCGCACTCTCCTCTGGCATCGCATCCAACACAGCGGTGGCCGCCGTGCCCAAGAGTCCGCTTGTCACCCCGAACACACAGAAGGATCTCCCGACATCGCCGAGGATGGGCGCTCGCGGATTCTGGGGCGGTGCATCCAGTCCTTTCGGTGCTGGTGGCTTCACCCCCGTCCACACGACACTTGTCCCGGAATGGGGCAGTGTATTGTCCGGGAAGTCGGTTGGCAGGCGGAGCCCGACGCTCCAAGAGAACATCAACCCGGTGCTCAACGCCGCGTCTTGGCCCAACAACGAGAAGACCGCGCAGCAACAGCAGCAACAGCAACAGCAACTCAATGCCCTGGAGTCCTTCATGGACGCGCACCCGTTCACCATGAAGTCGCTCGATCCGTAAGTACTCGTCGTCGTACTTCATCTGACCCATTGCTCATGTTCTACTTCAGTTACCGCATGCAGCTGTGGCGCAACATGGCGGCTCAACAGCAAGCTGGCCGTGCGCAGGCTCAGCAGCAGTCGCACGCAAGCCCGAGCCCAAGCCCGCTCTCGAGCCCGAGCTCATCGCCATCCGGACTCGCTGGTGGCCTCCGCCCCCACTTCTTCACCGCCCTTCTCTCCGGCAAGGCCGCTGCCAACGCCTACCCAACCCCGCCGTCCTCGCCGCCGCTCGCGGCGTCCAGCAGCACTGCGCAGGCGACGCAAACCCCGACGGCCCAGCAGGCCATGCTCGCTTCCATGGCCTCCCAGACGCTCGTGGGCAAGCTCAGCTCTGCGTTCTGGGACGCCTTCTCGGCGAAGCCTGCTGGCATCCCCTCCAGCACCCCGGGCGCGAGCGTGCGCCCTGCTCGCCAGCTCGATGCGGACAAGGTCCGGCGTATCATGGAGGGCAGCGCGGTCCTCAAGGTCGTCGACGTCGAGCCGCAGGAGAAGGTGGTCCCGAGGACCACTCAACCTGTGCTTGCGCGCGCACCGCCCGTCGTATCAACATCGTCGTGTGAGAAGAAGATCACGGATGTGCTCGCGGAGTCGATGGCGACTCTCAGCATCGGGAAGAAGTAGGCTTCTCGCGCGTAACGACATGATAGATGTTCATCGTCGTGGACACTTTGCGCGTCGAAAAGCGCTCAATACTGTTCCGTATGTGCTTTCGTTCTAACCTCCCCCGTTGTTCGTCCCTTTCGTAGCTAGCAGTAATCCAACCCTCGTTGTGCCTTCTATCTATGCGACGTTGGTCGCCTCCCCAGTTCTCACTCGCATCGTCTCCACCCACCACTCTCCTTCGTCTTTTGTTTCATCTCATCCACATCCCCGCTCCCGTCCCGTCCCGCCTCCGCCTTGCTCTGCTGTCCCGGCCATCTTGCCCGCTGCCCGTACCTTATTTGCGACACCTGGCGCGCGAGTGCCGGTGTGTATAGTCTCGATCGAAGTCTGCAATCCATCAGTCGTCAGTACGTACCTGTTCGTAGTCGCAAAAGAGAAACAATGTAGATAATATTGTGCACTCTGCCATGCCCGTGCCCGTCAATGTATGAGCGTGACCCATCCTTGATAGTGTCGTGGGGATGTAGCCTCATGCCTTGTCGTAATACGCCACTGGTCTGTTGACACTGAGGTGTACTCTTTCTGCACAGCGTACGGCTCATCTGTGAATCTGCAAATTCCACGCGCAACGGGACCTTGGGCGCCGAAGGCCATACATCTATTATGTAAGCCGGGGTGACTTAGCCGGGAGGGAGACTGTCTGTGGCTGTGGCTCCGAGGACATGGACGAAGCACCCTTTACTGGACGCTGTAAGCGATGTTGCCTTGCAGCCAATCGCCAGTCCCTACATCCTAGGAAAGCCTGTGTTCAACTGTGCAGCACCCTAGCTACTCTCTCACTACTCAGCCAGACGGTGTTCAACTGACTTGTCCAACTCTGGTCCAAAACCCATACCCATCTGCTGCGCGAGCTCGTTTGTATCATGATTGTAGTGGGTGAAGATGGTATGGCTGCGAAGACTGCGGGCCCGCTTGGCGATCCCTACCTCCTGGCTCCGCCCCCACCGTATCAGCAAGTCGATGTGCGGCGAGGAGGCCCATCCACCGAGCCAAGGGAACCGTCGCTACTCAGCGAAGGACCATCAACTGCGTCCACAGTCCCGAGCCGCTCGCCCAACAACCCATACCTCTCCCTCCCCTCACATCATCATCGGCGAGACTTCAGCACCGCGAGCGTTCGTTCCCTATCCCCGTACGCGCCCTCGCACGATGACGCCCTCGCGCGGTTCGCCTCCACCCCAGCCCTCGCGTCGCCCTCCTCGCCTCTCGCCCAAGCAGAGTTTACACGCGGCCGGAACCACGACCCCGCATCCCGACGGCTCGACCGAGCCTCGCGCGGATTCAAGCTGCCCACGAGCGGCGACGGGCTCGCGGCGCTGCTCAACCCGCCCCCGCCCTCTTNATTACGCGGGTCAACCTGCCGGCGGTGTTCGCGTTGTCGGTGGGGCTGGTGGTGAAGGGGTTTGAGGTGTACATGCATAGTAGGCGGCGTGGGCCGGTGGGCGAGCTCATCGGGTACTGGAATCATGTACGTGCTACTTTCTGAGTCCTGATACAGTCGCTGATGATGCCGCGAGCAGCACTTCTTCCACCCGCGACATATGCACGTCGTCCTCGCCCGGGGCACCAAAGCATACTCTGGCCCTGACTCACAGCCTCCTGATATGCCCGTTATACCAGACGACGAGCCCGAGAGCGAGCGTAACCGAAAGCTGAAGGACTTCGAGGCAGAGTGCACGAAGTATTGGAGGCTTGTGGTGACATATCGACCCTAGTTTACCTCTACCTGGTCCATTTTCCCCACTGTTCGACTTACGTTCATTCTTCTGCAGTGCTATGCGTGTACATGTAGTTGCTATCAATCTAGACTTTGTATTTCTATCATTTTTATTGACTTTAATTATACAAGAACCACGTAGCCCCAACCGTGGACTCGAAGAGTACGTAGGAAGACTATCCAACAACAGTACTGATACAGGGCACGATGACACCGACCTACCTATGGGGCTGCATCAGTATGGACACAACATTCCGACGACGATCGAGAAGACAAATCAGAGAAGCCGTGATTTTCATCGTCCCTCAGCACATGGACCCCACCTCGCCCGGCCGACGTACACCAACACGGCACACGCCGACACGACCTCACACTCACAAGTGAGATGAGGTGGACGAGACGAGATGCGCCAGGGAACGTCAACGAATGGATGAACTTGGTTTTCGTCCTGTAGGTTGTGTGGAGGCGCATGCTCACCTCGTCATCATATTCTTGCGCTCCGATTACCAGTGTGACCCACTCAAGAAGAGGACGAATCCTAAAGGCAAAGCGGATGTTAGCACGAGGTGTTGACGAGCGCGCCAGACGAGAAGAAAAGTCAGGATTGAGAGTTTTGGTATGATGTTGTCCACAAGAGATTACTCTCCATTCGGCAGCAGAACTGATATGAAGGCTCATCATCTATAATAACGTGAACAAAGACTCACCACTTGCTCATAATCGCAGCAGTAGAAAGTTTGAGGACGTCGCAGACGGTGAGACTGAAGGGAGGAGACGCGGCGCGACGCGATTTTGAGCTGTACAGCTGTGAAACTCCGCCTGAATCTTCGCCACATGTTGTAGCGGAGATCTCGCGCCGTCTCTCCAGCGCCCGGGTTGCCAGCGCGGCCTGTGTCTCTTTTCTCTTTGCAAACGTCGTACGGAAGAACGACGCCGGCGGGCAGCCTTGTGTGAGTACCTGGTTTATCCTCGTTGACCCTGCTATGAAGATTGTTATCCATAACACACACGAGTTGGCGATTCCTGAGCCGCACTCATAACATGCATCACCAACGGAGCTCTCCCTTGCATGCGAAGCCATACGTTGTTGGCTGACATACTCTTTTCACAGATGCGTTCGGGCCTCTTGTTCAACAAGCCTGCCTGCAGGACGGAAAGTCCTAGTGCCTTAGCAGCTTTTTCCGCCTGTTGCTGTGATTGATGTCTACGTTGACTGTGAGTACCGAAGCTTTTCTTTGCCTCCCTTCGACCCATCCCCCATCCTGCCGATGATTTCTTTACATCTTAACAAGCATATGTCCTACTCTAATGAATGAGGACATCATATGTTCGCTGAGGCTCTTCGTTCATTTTGTTCATTTCACTCTGATACATCCAACTGATTGCCATCCTCGATAGATATGTTTGCTACGACCCTTCTACTGATGTTTGCGTGCTGTAGCGTTCATATTCCATGTGCTATACAGGCGACCAATTGTACAATATATGTCCTGCACTTGGGCCATTTCCGTGTTCATCCGCGTGTGCCTCGGGCAAGGCTTGGCGTCCGTCCATGCTATGTTTGAGACCGGGGCTGGGTTTCTGCGACACAGATTGTGGTGACAGCTGACCATATGACGATGGCTGACGATGGTGTGCTGAGGCTGTGTGACCTCCCGAGTGTGCCCGCTGCGATAGCTCGAAAGCGTGAGATGATTACCCCACCGCCATTGATTTAACGCGCACATCGGCGTTCCTGTTCTGTGGCCGCGCCCATCTTCTTCAAGTTCTTGTTCCCACCCGACTTTACTCACGAACACTCACGGCCCCGTTCCTACTCCGGTTACCCCCTCGCTTAACCTCGCAGTCATGACATCCATCATCGCGCAAAGTGCCGTGCCGGGCAGCCAGCTGGCTGGTTGCCCGCACGTCGACGACTCAAGCTCCGCCCCCGACTCGTACATTGAGACCGGCAGCATGCGCTCGGAATCGCGGTCGTCGTCGGTGTCGCCCACGGAGGATAGGCGCTTCTGGGACGAGAAGACCGGCTATGGCATGGATAGCGATGATGAAGGCGAGGGTGAGGGTGAGGATGAGGGCGAGGGCAATGTGTGCATCGGACTGCTCCCCGAGGACGTCTACGATGAGGCGATGAACTCATGGAGGAGCAGCATCCGGCGGCGTATCCGCAAGAGCGTTATCTGGGAGTCGGACGTGTTGGCGAGGATGCAGGTGCGTCGTCGATGCAGGCTCCATGATGTCTGCGGCTCATCGCCCATCTGTAGAACCGCGTCCGCACGCCGTTCTTGGATACTTACTTTGTGTATACCTCCTCGCTCGGGACGCACACGTTCTTCATGATCAGCCTGCCGACCTTCATCTTCTTCGGCTTCGGGGACGTCGCTCGGGGGTGCGTGCGCAGGCCCGCTCACTGCTGAAAATTTACTGATGATCTATGCACAGGCTCCTCCTGGTGTTGGCCCTAGGTGTCTATGTGTCGTCGTTCGTCAAGGACGCCATCTGCTCCCCGCGGCCATTTTCCCCTCCCGTCACAAGACTAAGTGAGTGCCCCGTTCCTCTGTCATATGACTGCACGCCTCCCCGGTGAGGGCGCTGTGGAGCGGGCCCTTGGAAAGCTCCTTGCCAGGGCGATTGGCGGTCTACTAAGGACCCCTGATGATGAATGGGGAGATCCGGGGAAATGTCGCGCGAATGGGGGTTTAAAGATGTCCGGGCAGAAGCGGACGTCGCGTCGGCGAAGGTGTCCGGACGGAACAGAGCGTGTGCATCGCCGGAGGCCTATCATCATCCGGACTAGGCAAGAGCTGGCCGGTCCGGACACAGTGCCGACCGAAACCGGAGTCGTCCCCCCAGTTGTCCTTTCCTGCAGGGTGTCGGACGGGTGCAGGGGTCAGCGCCGCCTGCCTAGGCCTGGGCGAATTTGACCCAACACCCGCTCACCCTGCGGTACGGGCTGCCGTTGTTTCCACAATCATGTTCAGTCACCGTGCTGTTCTAACACGAGCCCCAGCCATCGGAACGCATCATCACGAATACGGCTTCCCTTCTACGCACACAACGAACAGCGTCTCCATCGCGCTGTTCTTCTTCACGCTCCTCCGCCAAGCATACACGAGATCCGCTGCCTCCGTCGTATCCGCCGTCACTTCCGTCCAAAACACCACAGCCGCCGTGCTCGACGAGGCTGCCGCACCCGCGCTCAACCCGGGCTTCTTCATATCGAACAATGCGTACCACATCCTCAGCGGGGTCCTCCTGTTCTACGTCTTCTCGATCGTCTACGGGCGCCTGTATACCGGCATGCACTCGTTCACTGACTGTCTCTGTGGCTTCGTTCTCGGCACCGGCATCTGGGTCCTGCATGTGTTCTTCAGTGATGCTCTGCATGAGTGGATCAAGGACTCGGATTGGATAGGTGGGCATAGCTCGTACACCGCGTCGAGTAACGCTGACAGTGCTTTTCAGTGCCCGCGGTGACAGTCCCGCTGTGTTTGTTCATGGTGCATTGGCACCCGCAGCCCGTGGACGACTGCCCCTGCTTCGAGGACGCGATCGCGTTCATGTCCGTGGTGATGGGCGAGATCCTCTCACGCTGGTACATGTTCCACAACGGCTTCGACGAGAGCTACTTCGTGCGCATCCAGCCGGGCAGCCCATGGGGCAACTGGGTGGACGCCGCGACCTGGTGGTCAGTCGGCGGCATGAAGATGGTCCTCGGTAAGCCTCTCGCCCCCGACATGCCACCGGTGCTCACAGCAGCCCCGCAGGCATCCTGATCATCTTCGTCTGGCGCATCCTCGCGAAGAGCATCCTCCACTTCGTGCTCCCCCCGATCTTCCGGCTGCTCGCGCACGCGTTCACGCTCCCGCACCGCCGCTTCTACACGCCCGCGACGGACTACACGAGCGTCGAGCCCGAGGAGGGCCTGTACTCGATCTCGTCCGTCATCGACCTCCCGAGCATGATGGACGTGGACATGGACGCGGGCGCGAGCGGGCACCGGTTCGGCCTGCCCGGCGGCGGGATCTACGGAGCGCAGTGTGAAGCTGAGGGGCGCGAAGGCAAGGGGCCGTTGCCGACGCAGGATGCGTACCCTGCGGAGAAGGCGGGGTGAAGTATACCATCCCCTTCGAACTGTAATCGAGCGTTGCCTTTGTTATTGCTCGCCCTTTCGTAATGTCGTACCTTCTTTGACTTCGCTTACCGTAGTGATATAGTATCATTATTGTGTTTCTGGACGGCGGTCAGGGTGCGACATGATGTAGAGCAATTGCCAGTCGAGGTGGCTGCACCACTATCCCTTTCCCGAATAGCGCGCGCACTTGCGGCCGCAGTGTGAGCCAGCGTGAGGCTCCTCTGAGTCGTAGACCAGTCTATGGCCGTATTGAAGCGCCATTCAGAAGGATCGCCGCCCGAGAGCAGGACGCGCAGGAAACGGTCGCATCTTGCCACTCGGTCCGTTACGGCACCCGCGCCCTCAGCAGTCTGTCCGGCGAAGGACTACAATATTAGGAAGAAGTCGAGGGACGACGAGGTAGAAGCACTACTGTAACGCCTGCCCACATCGCGCGTTTCTGTGGCTGTAAAAATGATGATGTTGGCTACTATCTATGCTCCGCAGAGCCCAACGCACTGGCAGGGCTGTGTTGCCATTCACATCTT
>MPVS01000448.1:0-16188 GCA_001931775.1 Fomitopsis pinicola
GGCCACTAGACAACACCAACTGAATTATCAGGTATTTATCTCCAGATACCATTCCACTTATAGCAGTCAGACAACTTCAGCACCTCGGGCCCAAGGCCTTCGCTAACGCCGGGACCTTTCACGCGGGATCGGACTCATGTGATGCCCGAGTACATCTTCTATAACGCTCACCAAAGTCCGCTGTATCCGATGTTCCCAGCTGTCACCGTTCCAATCCCTCCTCCTCTTCCCCCCACACCAACTCTGCTACCATGTCGCCATCGCCCATCTCAACCGCCCGCCGCTTGCGCTCGACCAGCAGGGCTTCAAAGGGGGTTCCCTCTTCCAAGACGAGAGAGAAATCCCTCAAGGCAAGTGGTTCCACGAGGAAGTTGGCGGGCAAGAAGCGGGAGCGCAAGGCGAGCAGCGGCGAGGACAGCGAGGACAGCGAAGACAGCGAACTGGAGTCTGTAAAGAAGAAGATGAGGAGGTTACAGGCGGAAATCGACAAGGCTACCAAGAGGAAGGAGGCGGCCCGTAAAGCAAGTAAGCTATTCAAATTGATCGTCTTGCAGTCTCATGCGCATTATATCCAGAGGTGCGTGAAACTACTGTGGCAACGGCTGTCGACGAGCAATCGAGCAATGACGACGGGACTGAGGAGGCAGACGAAGATGTGTACCCTCTACAGCGCAAGAGGATCGGGAAGGGTCGTGGCGGCGATGGCGAGGAGAAGAACAGCAGTGAGGAGGAGGACGAGGAGGATGAGGACGGAGGCAAGATGGAGGATGATGGTGCGGTAGAGGACGACGAAGCAACGTCGCCTAGAAGGTCGCAGAGGAGCAGTCAGTACATGTTTTCCAATCATCTAGCCAATGTTTGACAGCAGTGTCTTGCACCAAAACATAACCGCCTTGACGAAGAAGAGGCCCGCCTTGCCAAAGGCCTTGGTAAGGATACAATGGCTTTGCGTTGTCAAGCTCACATCACTATATGGTCAACAGAGTCCCCTGTCTCTCCAACTGGGAAGACACGGCGCGGTGCTCCGGTCAAAGCGGCTGCGCCCTCTGCCAGTAATAGGGAGCGCAAACAACGCGCAATGTCAGGCGTGATTCGATCGCCACCAAAATCGGTGAGACATTGAATCATACATCTGTAGTCTACATTGCTCATGATAAAGCCCCATGCTGCACCTTCAGAATGCCGCTAAGAAACCTACGAAGCACAAGACTGAAGGCCGTGAGCAGCGCGAGCGGTGGCTCAAGAAGCCGGCCTGGTTGGCAACCGCAGCGGCGGAATACCATGGCGGTCAAGAGGCCTCAACGGGGGACGAGGTGGACGAGTTGGAAACTGGAGAAGAGGAGAACGATCATGAGTCGGGGGTCAAGGTACGAGCTCGTACCTCATTTGCTCGGTTGCTTACTTCTGTTCTAGCTCGTCGAGTCTTCGAAGGACAAGGGGAAGTCCAAAGCTTGGGGCAAGAGGAGAAAAAGTCACGCCAAGGCTAAGACTGACGACGTCTTCAAGGGTGACTCACGCGGTAGGGTGATGCTCCGGGAGCTGCCCGTCGAGGTGCGTTCCATTGTCACCCGCGCAAACACATTCCTTCGCCTGCGCCTCTCGCTTGAGCACGCTTGGACGCAAGAGACGAAGATCACCCATACCATGTTGCCGGAAAAGCACACAATCATCCAGGGCGCGATCGGCGATCTTTGGGAGCTGGTAGCGCAGGAGGGGGAAAAGCACCGTGACAGCCACGCCCCGTACCTCAAGCACCTTGAACTGGGGTTCGACATGCTCGACAACCCTGAGGAAGGTGCGGAAGTCCGCAGCGATGCCTTCAGCCTGGTACGTGCGTTCTGTGACAGGTTGACCACACTAATTCCAGGCGGGTAGCTCTGGGCGGGCGCGGCGCAGCTGCGCAACCAGGTGAGGAAGGAAGCAAAGAGCGTCGTCGAGGACACATACGCCCTCAAGAACCTGCTGGGCATCCAGAGAGTCTCGGCAGCCCTCTTCCTCCTGAAGTACAACGCGCAGGGCAACAACGCGATCCCGAACTTTGTCTTTGCGGACATCGAGTTGAGCTGGGAGGGGGACGAGGTGGATACCAGGGTAAGCAAATGGGCACTCTCATAGGCTCTAATAAACCGTACGCAGGCGAGCACTGTGAATCGCAAGCGGCCGTTCCAGCACGCCGCGATCTTCACCTTGATTGCGCGGTTCTGGTTCAGCAGCCAGCGTGATAGACTCCTGAAGTCGCACTCGCCGTCGCCGAAAACCGGGAAGGAGAGGGTCCTCGAGATGCCCGACAACCTTATTGCCTTTGCGTGCAACGCGGTGAGTAAGTCACGATTTTACATGCAGACGTGCTCACTTCATTGCGCTAGATTGAGGCGGCGCTGGCGGACATTGCAACCGGTGTTCACCAATTCACGAACAAGGTCTACGCACCTAAGTAGGTGCTACTAGCACACCCCGATTGTCCGAGCTGACGCTTTTCAGGTGGGTCAACCTGATGGCCCTGCTTAAGGTCATGAACGCTCGGGCTCCTATGGTTCATGCAGGTATCAAGGAGTACCTCGCGAACGGCGTCAGGTGAGTGTGATGTGACTGGATGTTTTCAGTGCATGTACAAACCTTGGGCGAGGAATACCGTGGTTGCCGAGGCCGCTGGGCAGAAGCAACAGTCGCAGGAAGATGCTGAAGCCGATGGGGATGGGGACTTCATGTCCTGGAATGAGATAGAGGTGACGGGGGTTGCTGGGCCATCAGGGCTCCAAGGTGCGTTGCAGCTTGCTTCACGTGAGTAATTGACATACCATCCTTCCACCACTCCTATGCCCGCCAACGTCCCCTTAGGCGAGCCCTCCGCCTCAGCCGCGAAGGCCCCGGCGCGCGCTTCGGGCCTCGTGCCCTCTGGCGGAGCACCCACCGCCTCACATCCGGCTTCAAACGCCGCCTCACCGGCCGCCTCACCCGCTAGCGCCTCCGCCGTGGCTGACGCGCAGAAGGCTGCCTGAATTCGCTACAGGCCATGCGGCATGCACTTCTAGGTGAGCGCAATCGTTGAGCAGGCCAGCATTTCAAGATTCACGATCACTGACAGTATTACGCTTATGAATATGCACAAATGACCAGGAATCCAAGTGGACTGTATCGCGCACCGGCCTCGCTGTTTGTGGACTCATCGAATCGTGTATAAGTAGCTAGCAACTGTAATGTATGCATATACGTCTGGATGTGATTGGGAGAAATGAGACGGACGGACGTGTGATTATGAGGAGCAGGAAGAGGTAAGTTGTTCATACATGCATGGAGGAACTATGGTTTACACATCGATAAAGTGCAATCAAATGTCCAGCCTCTGAGGTGCCCGCCTGTCCCGCACCGACCTGCGAAGGTTCGCAGCGGAGGGTGTTCCGGAAGGCACGGTGTTCATAGAAGGCGGTGAAAGAGAAGGCGTAGGTGCCTGCGCCTTCTTAGGCGCTTGCACCTTCTTGGGCGCCTGCACCTTCCTAGGCGCACTCCGTTTAGCTACCTTCTGCTTGGGTCCCATGTCTAGCGTTTCCTCCCGCTCCCGCTTCAGCGCATTCTGGGGAGCATCTGGTTGAATTCGTGCGGCAATCGATGTCCCAGCAGATGATGTGGCGTCGTTCTGTGGCGGAAGCGATTCGACCGGCAGCAATAGAGGGGTCAGGGCAGCAGGTGTCACGGGAAGATAGGCCGGCAAGGCTCTGATCTCAATTGGGGTAGCCTTGTACCTTGCATAGATTTCAGGGGAGAGACGAGGGAAGGCATTCTTTGCCGGAGCTTCATCCGGAGACGGGTTGAACACATTCGGAGTGGTGCTCGGCTGGGCATCATTCGCAGTGGTGAGCACAGGTTCCTTTGGAGAGGGAGCCACAGATTGCGAGGTACCGGCCACATTGCGCCCTGGTCCCACGTTTCGCACGCCCTGGCCTGCCTTCTGAGCACTGGGATAGCGAACAATCTTGCATTTCACCATTGGCTCAAGCGCGGACTCCAGCTGTGCAACCTGAGCGAAGGATAGCTTCGAGTCAGTGATGTATGCTGGGACGCCTTGAGGCAGGTCCTCAGGGTCATGTGCAAATTGCACCGCGTAGAGGTCTCGCAACGCCATGCCAACGGTGAGCAAAACCTGTTCCGCCTTGGCCAACTCGAGTGCATCCTGTTCCCACTTTGGTCGCCCCTTCCTGAGGTATGCGAAGAGGGGCTCCAGCCCGCTTTCACTGCTATGTGCACTGTCTGGCAGGTATACTTTGTCCCACTTCCAGGTCGACCAACTCGCACCCTGAATCTCCGGGCTGGCAGGTCTTGGCTTCGCGTTGGATTCTGAAACCGCTTTCGCACGGATGCAGGCAGTTAGGAGTGCTTGGAAGTTTGGCTCGCTTGATAACGACTTGAGGAAGCCATACCGCTCAGGCACCTGCAAGTCCGCAGGGGCGAGATCCTTCCAGTTGCGGGCCAAAACTCGCTTTGGGAGGGGCTTTTCCACAGGCAATGGGGAGCGCGCCAGGTCAGGGCCTGTCATCGGTGAGGGCGGTGCGAGAGCGCTCACGCGTCCCACGTGCTCCGCCTCCACCTCCAAGGGATTGCCTGGCGAGGCCAAGGCGCTGTCCTCGTGCGCTTGAGACCTGCCGCTTCCGCTTGCAACACTCTGAGGCGGTGGCGCTATCGCCTTCTCTCTGCCTATACCTGACGCGTCAGGCCGATGGTCTCGGGCTTTCCCTTTCTTGCCCCCGCCTTTACTCTTCGCCTTCTCTCCTGTTCCGCCTTTTGCCTTTCCCTTCGCACCCACTTCATCTTCCTGCTTGCCCGGAGCCTCCATGGTAGCGCTCACCCGCTCTTGCGGGGAAAAATAAGGTGGAGGCACTGCTGTTCCTTGGCAGCGGATAAGCGTACGAAACCAAGGTGTGAGACAAAGCGCACCTTGCACCCGCGTAGCATTCATTTGGTCAGCCTGTCTGGCCCCAGCCGCGGCTTTCCTTTTCTCGCGGTGGGGGGCGTCTTGCATCCAGCAATTGACAAAGCCTTCATAGTTCGTCTCCTCTATATTGCCCGCCTTGTCGATCCAATTTCTGAAGCGGAATCCAACAAGCTCCTGCGCCTGTCTCCAGAGGTATACCAGTGCGATACAGTCCTCCTTAGATATCTTGGATGGGTCCTTGATCGGGATATGCGCCGGCCACATCTGCGCCGGAAACCACACGTCCATTGAACCCATCTCCTTCGCTGTCGTCCAAGGAATCGAGTGTGAGCGGTTGTTTGAAGCAGCGGCTGGGACCGATGGTTAGGATCGGTGTACTCAGAAGTATGCTCACCTACTCACCTTGATGCGCATTCAGAAATTGGCGCACCATGGCAGACCAGTACTTCGCGGTCGCGGCGACACGAGCATTCAGCTGTTCCTCAGGCGGGATGATTGGGAGCCCATCGTCGCCCAGCTCGTAAAGGCTGCCGAACCCAGTGGTAGGCTTCGCCGTACTTGTTTTCCCAGAGGGAAGGATCTTAGGCTCCTCCTCTGCGGGATTGCCCATCGAGTTGAAGTGCTGAATGATACGCGCCCAGAGTTCGGTGGCTTTCCATCCCTGTTTCTGCAGCAACTCCTTGAAGTTGCATTGCGCCCCAAATTGCTTTGTGGCATCATCGCTTTACCGCCCGTCAGTAGCCATACCCGAGCTCAACAGGCGAAGATGACTCACAATGTGAAGACTAGGCCTTCGTCTATGGTCCTCACCATCGAAATGTTGATTACCACTGCGCCCGTCTCGACGTAAATCTTCTTCTGCCATGCATCAAACTTGTTGCGAAGCATCTTGCAGACCGCGCTGCACGGCTGGCGGTCATTACATACGCCTCAGCAATATCAAGGGACACGTACGCGGCAGTGTGTAACGGCGGCTCAACTTTGCTCAGGTCCTTTGTCACGAGAGCTCGCACAGTCTCCCCTTTCCGATTCCACTCCTTCTTCTCCTCGTCTGCCAGGCCTTGCCAGAGTTCCCACCGCGCCTTGTTATACGCTTTCAGAGGGTCTAGACCGTTGTAGTTGCCTTGTAGGTAGGCGTGGTCATGGACAAGCCGGGCGTGCTTTCGCGCCCAAAGGTCACATCCACGCGTACTGCCCTTGGCTTCGCGGGGTGTCTCGTCCAACATATCCACATGTTTGTTCAACCACTTTCGAACAGCCTGTTTCATTGATGGGTGAAATTTTTTGGAATACGGGCCATGATTCCTACCGTTACGCGTGTTGCCTGAGCAGGGAATGGGGCCGGGGCTCCTATGGTGTCCATCTCCTCCAGAGCCCGGTTTATGATGTCTACACGTCTGTCGTCGTCCGGTGCATCACGGAAGTCAGCCAGATAGATGATCATGACCTTCATTTGCTTGTCCGACCATATTTGCTTGGCTTGAACCATGGTCAGTAGAATGGGAGGAAGTAAAGCGCGAAAGGAACGACGCGGGAGTCGTGGCATGCGCGCCTACTACTCCCGTCCGGGGGATAATGCTCCCAGGACAAAAGACGTCCCTGCCGCTGCTCATTGACAGTGGCGCGTTGTGCTTTCGATGGCAGGTGTCATCAGTGGAGCTCTTACAGCACATTGGAAATGTAATGTACTGGCAAGAGCGCCTTGTTTTCCAACGCGTCTCGCGACGTGTTCGCATCGTCCGACCCGCCTTTCGATGCACGGCCCACACCACCGGCATAGTGCAGTGCCCGCAGCTCATTACGAGCGTTGGAAGGTACACGCATCGCGAGATGCGTTGAAAGGTACGCGCATCGCGAGAGGCGTTGAAAAGAAAGGTGCTTGCCATTACATCACACATTTGCAATGTGATGTAATCCGATCAGTACTTATTGAGGAGCTAGCTCAAACTCAATCACCATTATTGACAGGCATCGATCGAGATTAGTGCGCTCTCGGCATGGGACACGATCTAGATCCCAGGCAAAATTTATAACCGCTTGCGTGATATATAATGCCGGTTGATCTCCCATCATGATCAACATGAACATCAACCACAATCAAGCCATGGAGGAGATCGAAAATACCGGTAAGCTCGGCTCAGAGTCCATAGCACATGAATAGCTACAAAGAAATGTGTTTAGCCGCGACATTTGTGTCTATCGTTGAGGCTGTGGTGCGTGCAGAATGCAGGCGGGCATTCCGCCTTCTTTCTGCCGAGGGCGAAGGAGTGGACACGCAGGAAATGTCTGACAAGGATGATCCCGGGTATCAACCTCAAGTCCTCTCGCCTTCATTCACAGCAGAATGCACGTTGGCAGGCACGGTGCTTGCCCGAGCAATGTCCAATCGCCGTAAGTGCAGAGTGGTTTCTGTCCGAGGCCTTGACACCACTAACAATTTCTCAGGTGTCCTTGACAATTTTGATGCAGTGCGCTATGCAACCACACTAGCTGGGACCAAAGACACTGGGCTCGATAGTGAATATCGTGAACTCGCCGCGTACGGATGCTCGCGCGACATACCGAGAGCTATAGTTACTGTTCCAACACTGTTCTTGGACAGCTACGGTGTAGTGGTCGCGTGCTACCTACCGGACCTCTTGTTGCCATCTCGTCAGGTGGGTAACCTGTGGCAACTGCTATGATGATTGCTGACCTTTGAGTTGTGTAGAAGAAAATGCGGCGTGCTCTCGATGGCATAGACCGCCAATTCCGCGAGAAGAAGCCTTTGAAGGCAGGTCAGAAAGGTAGTTGGCGGCGGCAGGAACATTTGTTCCATGAGCCTCCCGAGGGCGAAGCCCCACCTTTGGGAACCCCTGTATTCGCGCCTGCATTGTTCGCTGCGGGCCGCTCGGTATGTCGCATGTGATTTATCCGAACAACTGACTGATGTTTCCTTTTAGCCATTGAGTGGCCATGATCCTGTGATATCGGGCTCTTTAACCACAACAAAACAGGCATCCGGCATCCAATTCTTGGACGACATGTCGGAGACGAACGCGTTGATGTCCGCCATCCTCTCCATCGTCCATCCCCACCAATTCAGATTTGGAATGGCCATGCACAAGGCGCTCTCCGACAGGAAGCCGTTCCAGGACGTCATGAAGCACTGGCCTAGCTGCTTTACGGCCATGCAAGTCATCAACAACCGTACTGTTCCTTTGCACCGTGATAGCGGAGGCCCGTACACGGCTCTCGACTTGATCACAGTAATTGGGGACTACACACGGGGAATGGTCCACGTTGAGAATTGCCCTTTGGACTTTTTGCAAAGTCCTGGAAGCGTTCTCGCTTTCTCGCCTCGGTTGATGTTACACGAGGTGAGGGAATATACGGGGAATCGCATTTCCTTCGCGTGGTTTGTGAAGGACAACTTGTATCACTGGGCCCGCATTCCTCAGATTCCGTGGTCGCACGCGAACGATGTATTGGAGAGGCTCTGAAAGTTGATGTCGGCTCTGCTTGTGTGTGTACCAGGTTCCTTGACCGGTTGTACTAGTATACGAATGAATGCTGTACATATTTCGTGGCCAATGCCACCCGCCTTCCCACAGTGCGCCATTGTGATGATCGCGTGTCTTCTATACGACCACAGTGCACCTTGCGAACTCTCTTCGCGCCTCATCCGCTAGCGACTGCCACACATGTGCCTGCCTCCTGGCATAGGCCCGCTGGCCGTTTGTCACCGTGCCCACGCTCAACGTCTGCCACATGCGAACCTTCCATTCAAATGACCGCACCGTTTGCTTCATCTCCTCCTGTACCAATTCGTATTGTTCATCCCAGCGATCTGTCTTTGCCCTCTGGCGCAACCAATTGACCCTTTGGACTGGATATAGTGCAGCCATCAGCACCGATCACAGCCTTTCTATTGAACAACCTACATTCGTCGAGCCATGCCGCGTTCTCGGTGTCACCGCCTACATCCACAGCCCAGATCCAGGAAAGCTCCGCTTGACGAGTTCCGCGTTCGGTGTGATCCAGAAGGTGTGTTGCCGCCTTCAAATCCTCTTTCTCCAGTGGTAGGAATCTCCGCAATAGCTCTGGTATGGTCTCCTTCCACTGCTTGAACTCCGACAACTCAATATGTTCACCTGAGCCACGTTTCTGCATTCTTTGCCGGTTAGCTTTTAGTCGGTTGTCAACGGCCTTCGCCGTGTCATCATCCAGGAGAAGACGCTTTATCGCGTTTCTTGCTTGAGTGTAAATTCGTGCATCTTCAGTAAGTGTCCTCTCTAACCGCTGAATCTCTCTCCACGCTCTCGTCTTTTTCTTCTGGCTGTGTTTAGCTAGACGGACACCGGTGCGGAGTGTGATTGACTTCATGCCGATGGTCATGCGAATACGGTGCAGCGCGTCGTTCACCTGACCTTCGCGAAGCTGCAACTCTTGTTGAGCAATGTGCCCTTGCTCCAATCTCTCCACTTCGGCTGCCCCCAGTGATGAAGGAAGGAGGAGGGCGATGTCTTCAGGCCGGATCTCATCCTCCAATTCATCCAGGACCAGGAGCTCCCCAGTGAGATCAACGTCTTCAGCATAGTCTTCCCAATCGTCTCCTGTGTATGCCCGGGGTAGATCTGGTGGATCTTCTTCCGCTTCACTGAGGTATGTTGCCGCCTTGCCCTGGAACTTGTTAATAGCTGCCTGCAACGTATTCCGCTTTGCAACCAATTTCAGCCGATCATCCAATAGAGCGTGTTTCGTAAGTCTGCGGTCAAGCGCTGCCACAGAGAGCCTGACACGATGAGCTTTGGTCTTCACATGAAGATCATTGGCCTTACTGTTGTTCCTGCAGTGCGATACCTTCGGAAAGCCATGACGCTATGCCTTGCAGACCATCTTTTTGGTTGCGGCGCTGCCCTTCTGCTCGCTCCAGTGCCAGCTGAATGTCTTTTTTGCCAGGCACTGTATTGAAGGTAAGCAATCGTAACATTGCGCGAATGGCCAGATCCCGCCACGCTTACGCTTCTGCAGAGTGACTTCATAAATCTCCATCACAGTCTGGTTGGTCAGGCGTTCGGCTTTTGCGTTGGCTTCCAATGCTCGCCATCCCTCTACTTTGGCGGGATTACTCTTCTCAAGCTCCTCTAACACCGCTTTACTTGTCAAGCGCGTTTTGGCCGCTTCGCGATAACGCCGCGACAGCATCTTCACTAAAGGCGAATTCAGACTGGATATGGAAGGCGGAACGCGGCGCCCTACCCATCCCAACTGTTTTACGCCAGTTCGAATCATTCATGTGATCGTCAATGACTTCTTTCCGATGCGAGGTTGACATGGCTCGCGTGCTACCTGCGATCCGGTTGAGCGAGGACCATAGCGTCTCTATGATCTCTCCATCTATTTGGCCAGCTCCAATGATGAAGCTGGGCGAGAACTTCGGTAGGCAGTCGCGTTGATGTCCGTGGATGTGGAAAAGCCCTATGCCCCAGTATATGACCATTGCGACCGGCCACGGTATCAGGCTCGGGGCTCGTTCAAAGCGACTCTTGATCTTCTTACTGTATTGACAGGCGACATCGTATAATACAAGCAGTGTGTGAATGCCGGCGAAGAATTGCATTGCTTGCGAGAGGGCGTAGTCAATGTTCATTTGCCTACCTATGTCAGCAAAGTATCTCCAACGTTGAATGCTACCTACCGTTCGCCTTTCTGAAAGTCAACGACCGTATGAGGGATGAAACATCCATGTCGTCCACAGGCAACTGCCCCAATTCCCGTCGCTTCCATATCATGGCGGTCAGCATTGGCCTTGTTAACGGCGCGGTGAGCGTTGCAGGTGGATTGCTGATAACGGAGTGCGCGGTTATCCGTAGCGCTGCCCATGAGTACCCGGAATTGAAGGAAGGCAAGAGCACCGCTAACCTCCCTGTCTTCAGTGGCTTCGCTCAGATGCTGTTTATACGAAGCGTCCGTTACCATAAACCCATGGCCATCGGCAAGCGGGACATCATCCAGAGGCTTTCGCATCTTCAGATGCTCCGCGCTGAAATTGCCATCCATGACAAATGTTTGCATGTACTTCCATCTAAAACCTGAGTTAAAACAGGATTTGCCAACTAGATGTTCCGCTTACTGATCTACATCGTCTTCCCAACCCGAGCGGAGGTTGACTCCAGGACGGGGACATGCAACACAGCTCAGGGCCAGGTCACCTGGTCCAATATCGCCTCGTTGGTTTCCAAAACCATTCCACTTGCGTAACTTCAAGTTCCTCCACTGCCTGCTAATGCGCAGCAGCTCCCGATAACGGTCCTGTACAGAAGGTCACTGGAAATCGTACATCGTTCAAGATAAGCTTACTTACGGGAACCTTACGGGGGAATGTGGGATTGGTGAGGCGACGTAGGCGGTCGTAGTAACTGTTCGCAGGACACCCCGAGATCTTGTTGCTCAGCAAGAAATCGTCGAGTACGCGGAATGTGAACGCGGTGCGGGGGGCCTGAACTGAGGCGGGATACAAGCGCATTTGAAGCAATTGATGTGCTCTATCCCAACTCTGCACACATTGACACCAGAAAACGCGAAGGAAATGCAACCCAGTGATATCAACCACTGTAAGCGTCTCCGAAGTGCTGAACGAGGCATTGGGACAATGTTCTCCACTGTGCCCTATCCAGATTGGTAACCCGGCTGCTGTCAGAGTGGAGCGTTGATAGAAGCCTGAGGTGGCTTCAGAGGCATGCAATACAAATGTTATTGATAGGAACTCGCCTTCACCCGATGGAATGGCTCCTTCAGGAATTGGCGCTGGCGTGATGTCATCTCCGCTTCCCTCGGATTCGCCTTCGTCGGGTTCGCCTTCTTCGGATTCGCCTTCGGGCTCGCCTCCCTCACATTCGTCTTCGCTTGGTTCGCCTTCCCTCGCTTCGATGTTGCCTGAGGCCTCTCCTGGCCCAGACACGCATTCCTCACCCAGTCCACTAGCCTCTGGCGGTTTATGGGCACCTGCCGGTGTCCACCTTTCAATGCGATGAAGAAAGTCGTACCTGTGGCGGTGGAGGCAGCAGGCGGTGCAGAGACTCGGGCAGTCCAAGCAGTCGACACAACGCCATGGACTCCACTGAGCGGAACACCCTGCACATTCTCGCGCACCCTTGGGCGCCTCTGATTCGATCAGCATTGACAGAAATGATTCCCGATAAGGCAGCCAGTCACGCATGGCATCTGCCTGTGACTGTTGGGGGCATCAACACATCTTTCTTTGAACGCTGCTCGCTGAAATGCCCACCCATCCTGGTGCTTTGCGCTTTGTCTGCCCGGTCTCCGGACCAAAGCGGGTCACAAAATCGTCCAGGTCTTGGACTTCGTCGAGATCCTGGATTTCGTCCAGGTCCATGAGATCATCCGGAAGCTCGGGACGTAGCTCTGCTGCCACTCGGGGGCTCAGAGGGACGATCTCGGCACTTTGCTCATCTGCGCCTTCGTCGGGTGCGTTGTGAATTACTGCGTAGTTCTTGCCCCTCTTTCGTGGTCTGTCAAGCGGTGTTATTAGTGTGTATCCCTGATTAGGCTCAGAGGCCTCCTCCATCCTCATCATATTGCTGGGAAGTTTGCGCTTTGCCATGGTGACGATGGTTAATGAACAACTTGAGGGCGTCTGCTGCAATCGGTGCTTATTCAATATTATTGATCACGGGAGCGGGTGTGACGTGAGGGCGACAGGTCTCCATCGGGCGCGCGCCACGGACATTGCCTTCCAAAAGCAATGCCCCTGTGGCAACTGCGCGCTTATGATGTAGGCATCCCGCCAACCCTTTGCAAATAGAAAGCGGGATTTCATTGACACCCCGGCAAGCATCAGCTTCTAATAGCACTGATGAAGCAACCACTGGTCAATCCCGTATTGCCTGGCACATACGTTACACGAAGGCGGCTCACTAGCTGTGTCGGCTGATCAATAAGTACTGGTGCTGCCGATGTCTGACGTCCTCGGGTGCATCCAGCAGATCGCCTACCATCGCATTCCCCGAGCGCCGATTCGCGCGCTCTGATAGCCTTACTGAACCGACAAAAGCCTCACCTATGCCCATCCACATTCACTTAAAGTCAGCTACTGTCCTCCTTGGATGACCTACCGCTACAGAATCCTGAGGCTGAAGCCGACGTCCTGCAGGCTGATCATGATCGACTGAGGCGGGCTCGGTGCCCCATTCCCCCATTCCTTTGGGCATATGTACAGCCCACTGCCAGCCGCTCGCCTCCATTGCTCCCGCCTACCCCCGCACCATCCTGAGGCGCCTAAGGCTGCGCGTGATACTACGCCTACCTTTGGGCAGGTCGGCCGCCGTCGGGCGGCGCCATAATATCCACGGGAGGTGCCGTCGGCTGTTCAAACAAGATAGGGCACTGCGCTGCCTGGTGTGGGCGCTGATGTCCATGCGTATTGTACACCGCTCCAAGTGAGTCCGATAACACATGCAGCGGTCGAGGCGATGACGAGGAATGTTCCGCTACACCACCACTTGCATTCAGACCAGAGGTACCAATGATTGGGAAGTACCACTCACATCCAGTCTATCTGGCGGAGCTTCTCCCTTAAAGTTCCGGGAGGTGTTTGCACGCGCAGGAAGAGCACCATGATCAGGCCCGCAACTCCGCAGATGGGGATGTTGAGATCTGTGGACGCAATGAATGGGATATCGATGACATACGATATCAACTCACAGAAGAGCCATCGCCATTCCTTATGATGGGCGAGAGCACCTCCGACGATGGGACCAATTCCACTTGCCATTGCCCAGCCACTGAATGATGTTGTGTTATTGTCTCCGGTATGTGAGCAAGCAGGCGACGTACATTCCAATTAGACCATTGTACAGGCCGCGCTCCTTCAGAGGGACGAGGTCGGAGACGATAACGGCCGTCATGGTGGAGATGCCACCGCCACCGAGGCCTTGAACGGCTGTGTGAACGTGTTAGCAGAAATAATCATCCATGTCAGATCGGTCAACCCACTCCTTCCTGCAATCAGATGCGTCATGGTCTTTGCGGATCCGCAGAGAGCACTTCCGAGAGCCATGATGGTCAGCGACGAAAGTATGACGATGCGTCGTCCGAATATCTGTGTTATCGTCAGCCTATGCACATAAGTTTGGAACGTTTCGCCGCGCAGGCGCACCTGGGCGAGGCCGCCACTAAGAGGTATGAAAGCTGTGCCTGCCAGTGTGTATGCAGAGCCAACCCAAATGAACGACGACCCGTGAAGCTCCTGTATGATAGTAGGGAGCGCCACCGAGACTGCTGACTGTATGAAGGTCAACGTGAGTTGCGAGAATAACTATCAATAAGTTGGGCAACAAACCAGCTCAAGAGCAGTGATCATGACAGAGATCCCGATCCCGAGGAAGACAAGCCAGAAGCGCACATCCCGAGGTTGCTTTGCCGGGTCGCTTGCACCCGAGGCGACGCCCCTGTTGTCGTCAAGCGTGGCCTCGGAATCAGGGCGACTGATAGTGGGTTTCATGGAGAGGAGGCTGAGGTTTCAATAGAAAGATGCTCGGAATAAGGGAGACAAGGGATCACAGTGAACAAAGGCCCCGGAGGCAGGCAAGGGAAGAGAATGAGGAGCCGAGTGTGCTTGACCTACGAGCATTTGTATCTTCATGGGCATATCACCATATCGCCATTCAATGCCCATATGCGTCATCACAGGAACCACAACTGGGAGTATCAAGTAGATGGTCCGGTATCATCCTTGTGCGATCCTCTGAGTTGCATCAGCTTGAGCGGCGAGCGCCAGCCGTCGGGAGGCAGGCATGACCTCTGGACGACAAAAGTGAGCACTATCGAACGAGAGCCCACACAAGGTTGTATCAGTTCCCACTTCTCGGATGTTCAATATTCATGGGTCAGTCGGCGAATGTGAATGATAGTTAGGCGGCTGTGCGGCCGCCACTGCCAGTACTTGGCACTACTTATTCTGTCATACCACAAGGCCAACTCGTTAGACGTGGCTCTATCAGCGCGATGTTGCTGGTACGTACAAAGGCTATACAACGCACACGTGCGGTTATGTATGCAATCCGAAACTTTTGATGATGACCTCCGAGCGCGCCGTGGCCGCCTCAGTCATCCTCATCGCAGCCACCTCCCATTGAAACTCCGCTTATGAGTGTTACTCCGACCCATTTGCTCTGTACTTAAGTGGAGTACGCTCCTACTGACTTTGAATCAATCGCGGCCGCGCCCTCAGAGGGACCGGGTTTTCCGAAGCAGCCATATCATCAATTGCAACTTGAACACCTCAGTGATTTTACATATAGTAGCACCAGCAACTAAATCAAACAGAATGGGTTGATACATCAAAACTAGATACTGTCATGCATGGTTTGTTCGAGTCTGTGTTCACTGTTCATCAATAGCGCACGGAAGCTGACTCGCTGGCAATCGTAGGCTCCGGCCCGCTGCTTGCGGGTGTGGATTGTGACTTCTCTTCTTGCCAACTTGAGGAGGACGTAAGATTTCTATCAAAGCTTGGTCTTCTACAACTCGCACCGGTACCATGCCCCGGATCTACACGAGTCGCACAGCGGATGGATATGCACCACCACCGTCTGCACTGTTAGAGCAGTTGAGTCGTTCGTACCGTACGTAGCTTACATAATTAGCCGCCCGTGTACATCGCGCGTCGCGCGCAATGCGATCGTTGCTTTTTCCGCCGTCTTTCCTCGCGAACTCGTCGTTTGCTTCAACAGGTTATGAGCCCTGGTGCTCGCTTGTAACCCTTTGCTTGTTGCTGCCTCGCTTGACTCGGTTTAGTCACCCCACCTGGCCAGCTAGAGCCACAAATCCAGCCCGCCACCTTGCCAGCTCGGAGCCGTAATCCAGCCCGTCCCCTACGCCAGCTAGAGCCGCAATCCAGCCCGATCCCTAGCTAGAGGGAGTAATCCAGCCAGACGCCAGCTAGAGCGCATCCAGCCTGTTACCCGTACCCTGCACGCCTGTTTGCGTTGCATCATGCCGAAGGACACCGGCATCGAGTCTCTCAATGAGACAAACTATGCGGAATGGTCCATCAAGATGAGGGCCTTCCTGGACGAGAAGGAGGTGTGGGAGGTTGTGTCAGGAGAGGAGGAGGAGCCATCGACAGGCCCTAACTCGAAGGGGATGAAGACGTTCCGTCGTAAGCAGCGCCTTCATCAGGAAAAACCTATTTAACTTGACAAGACTTTTGTGGCTTGCACAAGGTATGTCAGGCATTCCATGTCTTGCCAAGGAAC
>MPVS01000449.1:0-17472 GCA_001931775.1 Fomitopsis pinicola
GGGGGTTGGTCTGGGACCAGTCCTGGTCCTGGTCCTTGCCTAAAAAGGCAATAAAACCGGACTGGACCGGACTTTTAAACACTACCTGTGGCGGACTTCGTAAAACTCAGATTGACGCCACCGCTACACCGTCTGGTGAGTTTGGTATAGAAGGGGGGGGTCTCACTCGGGCGCTTGTTTGCTCAAAGCTTTCTGCCCCTGCTGCCCACGCCCGACACATTGCCCGCTGCTGCCCTCTGTTGCCCCGCTGACTCGTACGCCCGGCACTCTTGACACAATCTCTCACCCTGTAATCCCACCCATTTTTACTCTGTTTCAACTTCTCCACCTCACAACCACGGTGTGGGACGGTTTGTGATCATGTATGCACATTATATAATCTAGTAAGATTATCACACAATTTGTGCAACTGGGCAGAATGTGTAACTGGCATGATGAGTAACTTCAGTCTGCAAATGTAGGTGGGTAAGGTGTGTGCCGAGGGTGTACAAGCCGGCGGACGCAACGCACCAGCGGGGCAGCAGAGGATGGTGGTGGGCGATGTGTCGGGCGCGGGCAGCAGGGGCAGAAAGCTTTGAGCAAACAAGCACCCGAGTGAGACCCCCCCCTCTATACCAAACTCACCAGACGGTGTAGTGGTGGCGTTGATCTGAGTTTTATGAAGTCCACCACAGGGTCCGACCGGAACCCTCCGCTACACTGTCTGATCGAGACTAGATAATGTGAAGTCAAGAATCTCCGGTGGACTGCATGGTACTCCCGAACACAGTCCCTTCAGATTGTCACTGATCTTTCAGTGATCCCAGATATGATAAGAGCATAGAACATATATTCCGGCACATGTAAGCTTTCAAATAAGTGTAAGCTATAATACCTGGCCCAGTGGTGCCAGTACAGCATGTACAATGGCTCTTAATGAGTTTTCATGCTGGAATTTTGGTAGTGTTTCAAAGTCTGGTCCAGTCCGGTTTTATTGCCTTTTTAGGCAAGGACCAGGACCAGGACTGGTCCCAGACAAACCCCCAAAAGGGTGGGACCAGGAATGGACTGATTGGGACCAGTCCTTAGCAGTCCAGTTGCACTCAAAGACCAGTCCAGACCTGTTGCAACTAGACATGCAGTCCTGACTGGTCCTGACTGGTCTTTACTCAGTCCCAGCTGGTCTTCTGTATACATTTTTATCTACTAGCAGGTAGAACAAAATGTAGGTAGTCTCATTTTGCAGTACATATACACAAAAATGCTTGATAACCCTTGTTCTTCCTCAGTATCCAGTTTCATAACTCCTGATAGACTCAAATACATGAAGCACACAGTACCTGCTGTGGTAGTACATGGTTTCTATGTAGACATATTTCTAGAAACTCACATTTCATATTTAAAGTATCTCTTTGCATGCCATTATTGTGGATGTAACAGCATTATGTCTCATTTATATGTCTTCAGAGCCATGTATGCTTGGATATATTGAAGTTGACATAGGACTGGTTGCAGCTGGTCCCAACCAGTCCTTGGTCAGTCCTTACAGAATCCCCCAACCATCAGGGACTGGGACTGGACCACTTAGGACTGGTCCCTCTTGCACCAGTCCAGTCCAGTCCTTCCAAGGTTGGTCCTAGTCCAGTCCCAGTCCTTTTTCAGTCTTTGGACTGGACTTTCAAACACTAAATTTTGGAAGAGAGCACTTTCAATGACCTGGTCCCTGATTGAAGCAAGAAAACACTTTGATAGGATTGCAGAGTCAAAGGATAGTTTGGCTGAGTTCTTGATCTAAGTGCCATAGATAGTGATTATAGACAATCAAGGAGTAACGTCAGAGGGGCAGCAGTGCCTGATTGAACAAGCTGCCACCCAGCTATGGCATGGAATATAAAGCCTGTCAAGTCACATTCAAAACACTGTTCCAAAGCACAGCAAGATCAGGCACTTGATAATCTGAAGAGGATAGCAGAAAATAAACAAAACAAACAAGTGCATATAGAGTCATCATTGATGGGAGTATACGGCATTGAACTAATACAGCAAAGGTTGCGACATCTTCGGAGTCAGATCCATCCACTGCAGCCTATCACCACACTATTTGCACCAAGCACACCAGGCACACAATGGTCTCCATACAGAACTGCAGCTGAATCAGCAACAGAGAGACAAGTTGGTGGAAGAACTTGCACACCGGGACAGGATGTTGGTTGAGCGGGCACAGGAGCTATTGTTGCAGCAGGTGGCTTTTGAGGGTCGCCTGCAGTGCAGGAAGTATCTTTCAATGCAACATTGGCTGTCGAGAAGGAGAAGACACATAGTTGGGAGTGGGCCCAAACCACAGTTGAGGCAATAGAGACCAAAGCCCGTCTTTTAGCTGCAGCCGCCGATGCTTCCACAAACAGGGCGATATCGGACGCAGAGACTCATGCGAGTGCCACATCTCTTCCTCATACCACCACCATGTCTGACAAGCGCCCACACCTTTCCCGCCATTCTTCCCCCTCCCTACCTGAGGAGCACTCTGCTGACCACAGTTCCTTGACCTCTCGACTGGGGTTGAACACTGCTGCAGCGGCAGGCAGTGTTTGATCTGGAGACTATCACATCCCTCGTAAAGAGGACAAAAAACTGCCCAAAGTGCAGGGCATCCAATGCACAGCCTCCAGGCATGCACTTTCAGAGGAGGCTGTGGGCTCAACGGTGACATTGGGTCACACTGGCCATCTGTACAATGCCACAGGGGGCGGCATCATTCTCGTACTGGACTTGCAGCTTGCTGTGGTCCCCTCCTCTCACCCACAGGAGGATGAGGACATGTATGGCCTCACCCAGGGATTCAACGATGGACACAAGGTACACCCTCATAGTCCAATACCATCCATCGATTGGGTGGCTGATGCCTCACGGCATCAGGGCACCAACATGGGACACAAAGACGAGGACATGTGGACTGAGCACACGGCTAGCTGTGAGCAGACACCTGCTGTCTCCGTGGGCATTTCAGAGCTTACAATGCCACACACGTCCAAGGAGCTGAGCGGGAGGCGATCATCTCAGGTGATCTCTACGCCAGGTGCTGTCAGGTCAGAATGTGTTTCTGCTGTGGTTCACCGGATATGGACAATATCAGGCTATCACAGTAGTTCGTGGGTTGTGGAAAAATGGGGAGGAGAGAATTACAATTTGGATTGCACCGGTGCTTGAAGGCTGGCGAACTTGTTTGAATATGAAGGCAAGGTGTCCAAAAGCGATATTGACCGATTGACTATTATTCACCTGGTTTGTACTTGATTCTGAGGTAGTGAAGAGAGGAAGTACTTGAAGGGACACTTTCCCTTGCAAGATACTCACAGAGTTTCACAAAGAGAATAGAGCTGGCTAGATTTGGATGGATTTACTGCTCAGAGTGTCTGAGAGTAAAGAGTGAGGGTATCTCCACATGAGATTCAATGCTGCCCAGAGATGTCCTGAGCCTTTTTATACATGGGAACTACTCCACTTTGCACTGCCTATGATGTCATGTTTCCACCAAAGTCAGTTACTTGTCTTGGAGTGGGCCATGACTGGCAGTACAATCCCTGAGGTGTTTATTAGTATGTGCCAGTTTCTAACCTTCTTAGCACAAGGTTGATGCTGAAGCATACCTTGCAGCATACAATATGAGACTGATAAAAGGATTGTTCCTCCTATCACATGAAGACATATTGTGTCTTAGTCTAACGAAAGGAGTCATCACTTAAATCCAAGAATATGAGTCAGAATGGGTTGTTATACCACTCACTCATAGCTCTGGTATGAATATTGTTGATGTCATGATCTATGCCACACCTCAAAAAAGATGGACCTGTGTACTTGTGTATTCCAATTTCCAGTATTGCAGACTATTCCATGCTTTTCCAGACTATTCTGATTTTCCAAATCCATTATGCTGTTCCAGATTTTTGTGGTGTACACTTCATCTTTTTGTATTGCCTCCTGTTGTTGTCTCCACACTGGATTTACATTGACAGTACTTATTGTCTTTGTACTCACTCTCCAAATTTTTCAGAATCTGGTCAGAGAAGGAACTATGTAGTACTTACACTGGGCTTGTAATTTAATATCAAATCAAATATATTGTTTACCCTCTCTTGCACACACACTCTTCTCCTTATGTATACCCTCTACTTATATTCCAAGCCCTGGACTCCTGTTGCCTAACATGAATTCTAATGTCTTTGATCCCTATTAGAGACTCTTGGATTGTCCTACATCTTCCATTCTGGCTCTATCATAGTCTTCCATACCCTAGACTTGATTAGGACGTAACGGTTAACGAACCGGTTCATGACTGAAAGTCACATGTCAACGTCTGTAAGGTCTGGAAGTGATTAAACATGGGAACAATTGCATACCTCCACATTTCCAGACTTTCCTATGCCAGACTTCCCCTGCTCTGCAAAGTTCCTCCAGCACATATTTCTCACATTTCTTTCTGAGTTTATCACTGCTTAGTATACCTCTGCACAATTAGCAAATATTGAGTATAGTCACTGACAAACACAGGAGTTGTCTCACAGAAGCTCTGCTAACTCTGTGTATGAACAAGCACACACTAAACTCAAACTTGCAACACTGTCACCACATTGTGAAATTTGAAAGACAGGAGCTAAACCAGAATACTGGAATCATTTAGTACTGCAAATCTTTCTTCCACTTGACTCTGAATAGATTGCCTTCCACATTGTTCCCATTGAGTTTTTACCTTCATTGTAATATATATTCATCTTAACAATGAAGGCAGAAACTAACTGTTATGATTGCCACATTACTATATTCATTGCAGATGACTCAGCTCATGCTACATACAAAGAGCTGATGAAGATGCTACTGCCACTGTGTCTTGGAACAATCATAATATCATCCAGCATTTGCTGCATCATACTTATTGCAAATCACTGTGAATCATGGTGTTGTGCCCCACATCATGCATGTTAAATGTTGGCAACAATATTCCCCAACTTATCTGAATTATCCGAATTTAAGGCACTTTTTGTGGCCATTCTAGAGGTAGATATAGCCAGGGTGGCTGTAAAAGTGGCTGAAAATGATGGAATTACCGCATTTGGTAATTTAAGCGCCGGCGCACTTGCACGCAAACGCGTCGACGCGTTTGCATACAACTCCGCCACCGCTTAATGAGCGCTTACTAAGCGAAGTAATCAACAACTTCAAGCAGCACTAGCACAGGCAGAAAAATGCAGTAAAAGCAGAGAAACTTATCTTCAGCTGATACACTATTGCTTTTGATGTGGAACAGCTCAGAATTTTCTCAATATCAAGGATGACATGGTTCTATGCCAATTCATGGGGGTCAAAGCCCTTGCCTCTGTGTTCACACACAAACCTTGAAACCTCAAAGTGCTATAGTCATGAGTGTGACTCCTTCGTGTCTAGTGTCTATGAGCTCATTAAGAATGCTCTCATATGAAACTATATACCCCTGCAGAATGTAACATCATGGAAAGGCACACATCAGCTGGCAGTAAGTATTCTTCCCTGTTCAGATATCTTCAATCTATGAGTTGTTTGAGGAAAGTTGTGGATATTCATAGATAAGCACATCAGTATGACAACATCCTCATTTTGACACATCTTGAAAAGCCAGTCACACAAATATGATTATATTATGTATTCACTAGCTTGTGTAGCATGTTTGAACAAAAAGTAGATACACTGAATATTCATTGGGACACAGAGCATGTTATACATGTTCATGCATCATATGGACTGCATCCTTTGCTAGTCTCCTCTAATGTTGTATAAGATAAACACATGGAGTTCATATAACAGGAAATAGCTCAAGTATCTCAGCATAATGTGGTCAGAAATCATGCCAACCACTAAACAACAATATATAGTGAGGAGCCAAATCATAGACAATGCATGCAAGCACTGGATTATGACAAAAACAGTGTACACATGGTACACATTCATATGTTGAGACATGCATGGCATATAGGATAGCATATGAGCTGTGAATGTAGAAAATTACTCTGTCACTGACAATCTGCAGCACTGATAACTATAGGCACGCTCAACAGAAGAAATCTGTGGTATTGTTAGTCATTTCAAGGTGTATTAGGCCTGATAACAAAGGATGTGATAATTAAAAATCTCAAGTCTCATCAATCCAATTTTGGCACTATTTTTGCAAATTTCTACAGCCCAAAATAAGTGGATCTTGCTTCTCAGTGAATATATTGCGCTTTTTGAGCGCATTTTGGCTGTTTTTGTGGTCACATGAGCTATGACGTGGGGTCGCAGCGACGCAGCGAGGAAACCGTCGCTGCGTTGCTGCGACCCCACGTCGTTGCTCAACGTGTTTGCTGCAAGCATGTGACCATTGACTGGAGAAAGGGTGAAAAATAGCAATATGCAAGCTCAAAACTGCTGTCTGGAAAGATTGATGGCTGTTTTGAGGTCTTACTATGATGTTCTAGATGCTGAAAACTTGATAGTATATTGTTCACATGATTGAGCTTCAGCAAGGAGGATTTGCCATTTTTGGTAACTCATCACTTCCCTTCCGGGGTAATATCACACTGTGTTGAGCATGAGTGTAGAAATTGAGCATAAATGATGAAGATATTCAGATATGAGAACATCACCATATTAAATCATATGATGCAAAACTTGAGTCACATATACTACTCATACATGGCAGCATAGTGAGTTTGCTGAAGGCCATCTGGTCTAGACAGAGAGAAGCTATTCCCTGCCTCATCCATTGCTCCCTGGGTGCAAGTGTGGTACATGCAGACTCTGCAGATCATGTAGATTCCATTTCTACTAAAATCAGCCACCTTGAGTTTTCATAGGCACTTGTTGGTTTTTTTATTTTGTGTTTTCTGGCTTAACTAGTAAGTTTCAACCCTCAACAAAATTACATTATAGTCTCTATAACAAGGGCTATCAGATGCATATGCCATGTTGGGGTGTTTACTTACTGGTTCCTACCATAGGACACACTGTAGTCAGTCAATGAGGCAAGAGCGCCCAAGCAGCCACAGAAAGTTGTGTTGTCTGGGAGTTTGAATTTTGCCACTCCGCTGAAGTGCCAATACAAACAGTTACTTATGCTCCCTTTGCTGAGCACAAAAAAGTCACGTGAAGTGTGGGAACAACCTACCACATCGGGCTCCACGCTAAGGTGTTTCATTTTGCTCCTCATAAGAACGATACCTTCGTACCTCAGGGATCGTAANGAACAACCTACCACATCGGGCTCCACGCTAAGGTGTTTCATTTTGCTCCTCATAAGAACGATACCTTCGTACCTCAGGGATCGTAACTGCCCCTGTTCCTCAGAGAGTGGCACATTGCCTGGCAATGATAACACATCCTTACAATTCAAAACCTCGGAACAAAGTGTGTACTTCCTTTACATTGTTGCCAGTACAGTATGCTAAACAAAACCTTGTAAGTACACTTAGCAGAGCCTTCTAACAATGGGGAATGCTCCCAAGGAGATTCTTCTGGGCCATCTGGCCTCTCTGGTGTGTTGCTTCCTTCTTCATTATGTCTTATCCTGCTCATATCAAATGGTATTAGGCGAACTGTCTACTAGTAACATGTCGACAGGCATTGGGCCTCAGCATACTACAAGGCTGAATACTCACAAAGCCACAAAGCCATATCCTACACCAGGAGAAGACACTGCTGATCCGTCGTCTAGCCATCGCCGGAATGCGCTGCGAGTGCGACAGCGGTCGCCCTGCCCTCGAGGTGGCATAGCCTGGATATGCACACCTGCTGCACCAATTTGGGACCGGAATCCATTGGACGTCCCACACCACGGATCTCAACAAGTTGTGTCGCGTTTTCTGAGTATACTGACTGCCGACCTTGCAGATTCTGCTCTTCTCGCATGTGCAGCTCAAGTGCAGCAATGCACTCTGTCTCTGCAAGGAACGAAGGCTGATACAATCACTGAGGTTGTCGAACAGTGCCTCGTAGCATTCAACTGCCACAACCTCTCCAACTTCATGCTCATGATGTGCCTCATCCAACTGAGGAGCACTATCAGCAGGTATAGTGCTTTCATATTTGTTTTATGTCTCTGACTTATGTTTTGCACTCACTGTAGCCTTCAGAACCATGAGTCTAAACTGAGCCTGGACAAAATCTGGGCCAGTAAAGTGAAGGGGAAGACTCGAGTGATGAAGAAAACATTTCAAAACTGGAATGCAATGGCTGGCAAATTTGTTCATGTCACAGCTGGCGGTGAGTACTTACAGTCTCGTCACAAGCTATGCTTAGTAGCTGACATTGTGTGCAGGTTTAATATATATATTGATACTGATAGCAGTTCAGAACCTCAGAACACCGTTGTCTGGAGTAGACGGCCATGCGGCACATCACATAGGCAATATGCTTAGGTGTCCAGATGGTAATGTATTGTTCTATGTTCATAGCTTGCATGCTCAAGCATTCAACAGATTCTGCCGCCAGTCAAATTGTCAAGAACATCATCATACCTGCAATATCTCTGTTACAACAGCAGTTTCCCCTATCTCCGGACACTTTCCTCCAGGAAAGTCAGTCTGATACACCTGGCAAGACCTCCACTTTGTGCGATCTTGAGCGTCTCGACCTATTCCTTGACTCCCTGAAAACAAAGTAAGTGTGCATCTGAATTCCGCATTTCTCTCTCTTAATGGTATTTACAGCTCTTTTCATTTGGTGCCTCGATGTCGCAAGGCATGGGCGTCGTGCTACGGTGTTGAATCACAGCCAACAGCTACGCTATGCTTCCTCTCTCCTCCCCTATCTGACATGAGCTCTCTCCCACCAACACTGCAGCCGTCTTGGCTGCCACCATCACTGTCTGTCTCGGTTAAGTCTCTGACTTCAGATCATGTCGTCATACTTCGGACTCACTATGACACCATTCTCCCTGAGAACAAGAAGCCGCTGGCGTTCACGCACAATAGGGAGAAGAACTCCATATGGACCCAGGACGAGTGTGTTCGCGCCAGCAGGGCAGACGTACCAGTAAGTCTGCAAGATCTTGAGAACAAGGTATTGTGTTTGCTTAGAATCAGTTATCTTGTACTGAAGCAAAGATTGCAAAGCTTCAGGAAATGCACAGAAATGGCGAGAAATCCGGCAAGTCTCCGTACATTCAGGTGCCCATTGGGCTTGTTGAGTGGGTCAAATTCTCAAAGTCAGTGGTATATGCTAATGGAGCGCCAGGGATACTATTATAATCTGAGGGCAAGAAGACTATCTGCTCGCATGCGTCTGCACTGCTATGCCTGAAGCTTTAAGGTGTGACCTGACTGACCGCCTCATCGCATGCTTTGACGACGATCCACTGAGGACAGTCAATTCCTCCAGTGCATCTGAAGGTCAGAGTACTTTTGAAGCTTTACACTTCTCATGGTACAACCGCCATTGCACCACCATGCGTGTTGTTGTCTTCCTTGTTGTCACTCTGACTCTTAAATGGGCTTAGGGAGAGTCTGCACCGGCCGATGTGCAGCCTATGCTACTGCGTCGTCGATCAGGCCTCTCCAGAACCAACTACGAGCAATTCATTCCTTACATGTCCAAGGACGTCAGCGATCACCACGCCGTATATCAAGCTGTCAAGACAATTCTAAGGGACGTGTTTGATTGGGTTTCTGAAAAGGTGCACTTGTCCCACATTGGTTTCGCTACATTTGATTACATGACTGGCCTATCTACAGCTCAAGGAAGTTCTTCCACTCGAGTACGAGAGGCTAGATGCCACTGCCTCAGTGCTGCCAGACTATAATGTCTCGGCAGTTCACCCCTTCATCGGCCTTGTTCTGAACTTCAACATCACATCAAGAGCGCACAGAGATGCCAAAGACCAAGCTATCTGTCTTGTTCTCCCTGTAGGGGATTTTATTGGCGGTGATCTATGTCTGGTGGAGCCTGGTATAGTATTGCCTTTGCGACATGGTGATTTTGGCGTATTTCCTTCCTGCGACGTTACTCACTTCAACCTACATTATTCCAGTCGTCGCTCCTCTATCGTACTACAAACTGATCGTGAAATGGCCAAATGGACTGCTGCGTCTTTGTCAGTTTAAAGGGATTGGATTATGGTCCATAGTGGATACATGATTGGGTTAATTTGGTCCACTAATGGACCCAACCTAAGGTTGGGTCCATTAGTGGACCAAATTAACCCAATCATGTATCCACTATGGACCATAATCCAATCCCTTTAAACTGACATCACTGACTGCTGAAGGACGCAATGGCTGGGCTACTAATGCATTCTTCCTGTAGTACATCATTATATGTTTTCTCTACTTGTACAAGGAAATTTACAGTGTTTCGTACAATCTATAGGAAGCTATTAAAGATCTCTTGATTCCTCAAGGCAAATCCGGCATTTTCAGACTACAGAAGAGTTGGTCTAGACAGAGATCAGCTACTCCCTGCCTCATACATTGCTTTCAGGGTGCAAGTGTGGTACATACAGACTCTGCAGACCTTGTAGATTCCATTTCCACTCAAATTCGCCACCTTGAGTTTTTATAGGCACTTGTTGATTTTTTATTTTGCATTTTCTGGCTTAACTAGCCAGCAGTAACACTCAACAAAATCACACTACAGTCTCTGTAACAAGGGCTATCAGATGCATATACTATGTTGGGGGTGTTTACTTACTGGTTCTTACCATAGGACACACTGTAGTCAGTAACTTAGGCATGAGCGCCCATGCAGCCACAGCGCACCTGCACAATGTCACCAGTTGCCATATTGGGCTCCATGCTAAGCCGTTTCATGGAGCCTCACCCCATTGCTTGAGCGCTTAACCACTGTATTTGTTTGGCACTATTGATGCAAGTCGCGTTGTCTGGGAGTTTGAAATATGCAACTCCGCTGAAGTGCCAATACAAACTGCTACTTATCTCCCCTTTGCTGAGCACAAATAAGTCACGTGAAGTGTGGGAACAACCTACCACATTGGGCTCCACGCTAAGGTGTTTCATTTTGCTCCTCATAAGAACGATACCTTTGTACCTCAGGGATCGTAACTCCACCTATGATGTCACTTCTCCACTTATCCTACCTTTATTTATCTGTTAGGTTCCCTTATTTTCTCTAACTGAATCCAACTCGAAATAATAATCTTGGAAACCACCAACATCTATGCGAGGTAGGCAAGGAGCTCTTCGAGAGCAGAAACTCGGTTGTTCAACTCGCGCAGGGTGTCTTCATCGCCATCTTCTATGAGGATATACTCCTCGCCGTCCTTGTACTCCAGCATGACCTCCGTAGTGATGAGGACATGTGGCTGGTACCACACACCTTCCCCCTCCAGCTGCTCCATCCAAAGGTCGAAATAGGCGAAGACGAAGTGGTCCCAGCCAATGACTGCATCAAGACAAAGTTCTTCGTCTACAATACTGTAAAATCGTCTTCAACAATCTTGCATGCGCTAGGCGCTTTGAGTAAATGTGCTATGTACCGGCCGAGATGGTCGTCATTGAAGTCGATGGTGGTGGTACTGGCCATTGAATTTGTTATGTCTTTTGTTTGAAGTGTCAGAACTGTTGAATCAGTTCTGCTGGTCAGAGCATGTGAGGGAGGAGTATGCACCGTTGGAGAGAGTGATGGTTGAGGTTTGAGGTGTGTTTGATACTCTGACGTGTACTTAGACACTTGAGAAGCGCTTAGATCTGTAGATTGGTGGCTGGATCTTATCTGCAATCTTGTAGGCGCTGTTGTGATTGTTGATCTTGTGGGTGCTTGTGTGGCTTGCTCCTCCTTCTTGTGTGTTCCTGGGGCTGAACAAGTTAGGCCCAGGACACCCAGCCGGCACCAGAAATGGCAACTGTCCCCAGTTGCACTCTGCATACTGAGTATTTGGGTGTGACTGTTCATTCCTCATTGTCTGATTCTTCCTTGTCTGAACTGTGTTCTTCTTCTTCAAACTCATCTAGTTGCTCCTCTTCAACATTTTCAATGGGAAATTCTTCATCTCCTTCGTCCTCCATCATATTGAGTTCTTCAAGTTGATCTCTTGAGACAAAGGGAAGTAGCCTGAACACTGCCACTCCCTTTCACCATACTGCGCCATCCAGTTCTGCAACGACATATGATCCTCCTTTTGTCTGCCTGATGACTTGATATGGTCCTAAATAATGGGGGTATTGCTTTCTGTCTGCACTGTTTTCAACAGCTTTGTTTCATACTAAGATCAATTCTCCTTGCTGGTATATATCTTTTCTGAGATGGTGTCTGTATCTTCTTTCAAAAATTTCCTTTGAGTGAAAACATGTTTTCTTGAGTAGGGCTGCTGCCTTGGCAATGTCTCCAGATTTCTTCATGAGCTGTCTGATTCTGAGTGCAAGGAGGTCCAATGTTGACATACCTGAATGGAATCCGTCGACTAGTAGGGTCATTTCTGTTAGGTCAAATGGGAGAACAGGTTCAACACCATACAACAGGTAGTATGGTGAGAAACCAGTTGACTGGCTGATGGTGATGTGATCTGTGAAAAAAGCATGGTGAACATAGTCTGGCCACTTGCTAACATCTCCTTTGCAGGTCTTGAGTATTGATTCCCAAATTATAAAGTGACCACATTCAACTACGCCATTGGCTTTAGAGTTGTAACTTGATATCTTGATTTGAGGCAAGTTATATTGTTTCATGAGACGTGTGAATGCTTCCTTGAATTCTGGTCCATTGTCTGTTACCACTTCTCCTACTGCTCCATAGCGACCGAGTATTTGTTTGAAAAAGAATGTAGCTACTGATTTGGCTTTCTTGGATTTGAGTGCTCTTCCTTCACTGGCTCTTGATAGGGCATCTCTTGCTGCAATAATAGACTTGAAGCCTTTGGCTTTGGGCATGTCCATAATGTCTAGATATATCTTGATGAAAATCATAGTTGGTGTTGATACCCTGAGAGGTACTTCTGCTTTTCTTGTACTCCAGATTTAACATTGTTTGCATGACTGAACATGGTGCTGAATGGTTCCACATATTTGGCCAATAAAATCTTTCCTTGACTGTGTGCATAATTGCTTGTTCTCCTCTGTGTCCTAATCCTTCATGTGCTTGCATAAGGATTTCTAGCTGTTTTGCAGCAGTCAAAATTACCAATCTTGGTGGGCTTGTTCCATTCCTCCTATACATCTTGTCATTCTTTAGAAAATATTTGCTAGCCCCTTTGATAAACCTACACTTTGCTTGCAGGGTAGGTAAACTTGGCATTGCTAGTTGTGATAGAAATTTTTGATATTGATGAAGTGTCCAATCCGCATTGGTGTTTGCTGAGATATAAACATCATCATGTCCTTGAGAGATGGTAGTGTTGAAGGATGTGTACTGTTCATATCCAAGCTTCTGGTGATGGTGGCGTATTTCACAATATAGGGCTATGTTGTCTAGCCATGAATTGTCCTCTTCTTCTGCTAACTCTCCTTCTCCTATTGGATGTCTTGATAATGCATCTGGCCCTTTGTGGTGATCTGCTGGAACATGAATTAATTTGAAGGTGAACAGGAGTACACCTTGAATCCATTGGTTGATTGTAGAATTGGGTTGCAGGTCTGGTGCATTGAGCATCCACTTCCACTTCTAGGTTCTTGACTCCTATGAGATATAGTTGATATGCCTGTAATGCCTTGTAGAGTCCATATAATTCGAGTTTGGGTTGAGAATAATGAGATTCCCTTTCAGTCATAGGTATTGATCCATAACAAGCTGGGCACTTCTTGTGATTGTCATCGTATTGAGATAAAATAAATCTGACTGCATATTTGCTTGAGTCCACTGATAGGACAACAGCATTGGGAGATTCATAATTGATTGGCTTCAAAGCAGGTGCTGATGTCACTGCTTCCTTGAGTGAGTCAAATGCTTGCTGACACTGTTCTGTCCATTTTAATTCAGCATCCTTGTGTAATAGTTGAGTTAGAGGTCTTGCCATCCTTGAATAGTTGAGGATCCATATATGTACTGTACCACAGAGCCCAAGGAATGCTCTGATATCATGTACGCTCTTCAATACTGGCCAATTTAATATCTTGTCAACTTTGTTGGGTTCTGGTAGTCTTCCTTCTGGTGTGCATTTCTGTCCAACAATGATGACTTCAGGGCGACATATCTGGGCTTTGTTGGGGGCGAATGTGGCTCCTGCATGTTTGACTCTATGCATAATACGGTGAACATCTTGTGCATGTTCCCATATAAGTCTTCTAATTCCTGGGTTCTCTTTTAATACTTCTGGGTTTCCATCTTCGTCCAAATATTCGGTGTTTGGTCCACGAACAGGTAAGTCATTGATGAAGATATTGGCAATAGTTGGTATTTCTTCTTGAAGAATAAATGCCATGCATTTCTGAAATTCTGCAGGTGAATTGGTGAATCCCATTGGTAGTGAGGTGATCCTGCGAAGTCCAAGTTACGATCCCTGAGGTACGAAGGTATCGTTCTTATGAGGAGCAAAATGAAACACCTTAGCGTGGAGCCCAATGTGGTAGGTTGTTCCCACACTTCACGTGACTTATTTGTGCCCAGCAAAGGGGAGATAAGTAGCAGTTTGTATTGGCACTTTAACGGAGTTGCAAAATTCAAACTCCCAGACGACGCAACTTGCATCAACAGTGCCAAACAAATACAGTGGTTAAGCGCTCAAGCAATGGAGTGAGGGCCCATGAAACGGCTTAGCATGGAGCCCAATATGGCAACTGGTGACATTGTGCAGGTGCTCTGTGGCTGCTTGGGCGCTCTTGCCTCATTGACTGACTATAGTGTGTCCCATGGTAAGAACTAGTAAGTAAGCACCCCTAACATAGTATATGCATTTCATAGCCATTGTTACAGAGACCACAGTGTGATTTTGTTGAGTGTGAACACTGGCTAGTTAAGCCAGAAATGCAAAACAAAAGAAACCAACAAGTGCCTATGAAAACTCAAAGTGGCTGATTTGTGTGTAAATGGTTTCTCTGGGGTCCATGAAATATTCATGTACCCCATGTCTGCCATAGAAACAAATGCAATAAGCAAGCAATAGCCACTCTCTGTCAGAATCCATATAGTTTAGTGTACAGTATATACTAAAAAGGAAGAGAGCATTTCAAAGCTACTATATATGCATCTCATAGCTCTTACTGTATAGACTATAATGTGATTTCATTGATTGTTGAGTGTAGCTAATAAAGCAATGATATGCAAGCTAAAAACACTCTGCATGTGCATCTGAGCTCTCAAAGTGGATTATTGGATCAGAAATACAATCTGCATGGTCCATACAGTCTGCATGCACATCAGTATACACAGGCAAGCCTGTGAGAATCCAGCTCATAGTAGCCATGTGAAAGCACATACATGTTACCCAGATTGCATGATACAACACTTTGTTACTTAAATCCTCTTGCCACTGTGATTCTTACACAAAGGAAAGACTCAAGTCAATTGATGGTTACTATATACATTTTATTTGACTCATTCTTAGAGAGAGGAACCTGTACTTTATGTGATATATACAGTGCATCACTGAGCTATGCACCTTGTCCTTGGTGGATTTTCATGGTCGGACATTGTCCTCACTTTATGTGTTATGTCATTGTCTGGTTCATGTGTATTTTGTCCTGAGAAAAGATGGTCTTATCATCTGTGAAGTGTAGACACCAAAGTGTCTCAGAAGTCTTGACAGAATATAACAGACATTGAAAGTCATTGTCATCCAAGGCATTCAAGACATCCAAGTCCAAGAAGCAAATCATAGTACACATTGTCATCCAAGGCTTCCAAGACATCCAAGTCCAAGAAGCAAATCATAGTACAAGATATCACTCAGTTGCCCTTTCCTTTCCCTTCTTGCTCCCTGCCTTCTTCTTCTTCTTACTGGAGGGCCCTTCCTCATTGTCTTCATCATCATCCCCTTCATCATCCTCAACCTCTGCAGCCTTTCTCTTCTTCTTCAACTTCCTGAATCCCCAGTTTCCATATGTGCTTTCTCCCAAGAACCTCCCTACTTTGCATAGTGTGTGTTCCAACACCACACCATCAAAGCCCATGCTACCCTTCTCCTCCTCAGACAACCTCCCAGACAGCTCCCTGAATAGCCAAACAAACTTGGTCTGCACAGAATCCTTGAGATCCTCGCCTGCCAAGTCTGCAGAAACTAGGCCCAATGTTTGCAGACCATTCACAGCTCCAGAGTTCAACTTGGCTATCATCTCTCCCAATAACTCAATACTGGGCTTGGCCACAGCACAAGTATAGGAGAGATCAGCACAAAGAAGATACAAAGCTAAGTTCCCCATTTTTGGTAAATATTGGCTAGGGACCTTAGCTTCAATCTTCTTACTCCTGGATGGAGGTTTAGTCCAGAGCTTGTGAAGTGCCTGAAAATCAGCAGGTCCCTGAGACATGTCGTGGTAGGCACGGCTAGGCCCTAATTTTTACTTTGTTTTTACTATTTTATCTCGCTTTGTACCATGGACTTGTACTATACGCTCGATAACTTTTGCCTGGAACGGCCTTCTGACTAGTCACGTGACGTAACCACGGACTAGGGTTTACCTTGTAGCACGTGACCCGCTGATGCATATCCCGAGACCGGACTTATGGCAGATCGCGCCATCTCGCATCATCAGTAGTTAGCCAATAGCGTAATTGCCTCACGCATGTGACGACACCTTGATGTAGGAGCCCTGCCCTAAACCTGAGGGGTATAAGTAGTAGAGACTCGCTCCCCTAGCACTCATCTCGTCCTCTTGAGTGCTAGGTGAGTACACCAGTTGTACATAGTATATTCTAATCTAACTTGAGTGCTAGCTTGTCTTTGTACAGTTAGTCGTGTGAAGCATCGACTGCAAGTCTGCCACATAACAAGTGGTGAGTATCACTCACTCAGCCTTGTCCGTACGGGGTAATTCCCGGCGAGACCTTTCTCGCTATCTTAGTGTGCGCGTCGACCTAGCTCCGCGACATTAGGACGAGATATCCTTTCATCTACCTGCGACGCCTCTGAAGGACGCGTACACACCTAGCCCCCTGCATCGATAAGATCAGATCGATCGCAACCAAGCTTTAGTCTGCCCCGGCGAGTAAGCTGGTGGCTTAGTATAGTTTCTCCCTTAGTGTAGTTCTCCGTGCCCAGGACACCCCGTGAGCACGCGCATACACAGAGCTTTCAGAGTCGGTCGGAGTTCAACCTCCGGCTGGGCACAGGTCGATGGGTCGATCCCCATCGTGAGTGTTCTGCCTTGGCAAGCGCCCTGCCAAGGGTATGCAGCAAAGGTTAGACTTGAGCCCCGGGCCGCTCCCTCTNCCCTGCCAAGGGTATGCAGCAAAGGTTAGACTTGAGCCCCGGGCCGCTCCCTCTGGGACGCCGGATCAGGAAAGTGTATGAAATGCAGCAAGATTCGGACACCTGTGGCATGTGACACTGGGCTCGTGTTTCCAGTGTCAAGTAGGCGCAACAGGTCGAGGAGACTGAGCGTA